>BMAV01014271.1:104863-148716 GCA_019973955.1 Trichonephila inaurata madagascariensis | reverse complement strand
GATCAAAATATTAAAACTCTTATTTTACTTTTTTTAATTATTACGTTTTATATATATTTTTTATTTTTGTCACTTAATTTTTCTAAATTGGAAGCATTTAAGATTCACTCCTCTTCACCATTTCTGCACCAGTAAACGGTTTCATGTGATTACCAATAATATAACAAATTTCACAGGGTGTCTTTTTTACCACTGACAAAACCCTTTTTTTTGCTGTTGTCAAGATTATTCAAGAAAGCCTATTTATCACCTCTTGAAAGAGGTCTTCGAAGAAAAGTGTCATTGAACGCGATTTCTATTTATTGGTAATTTTTAAATACAACACTTTCGTGACAAATCAAAATATTAATTAATCCATATGCTTGTTTTTCACTACAGAATAGTCAACTTCCCAATAGTCTTGAAACAACCTATTTTCTTCGAAAATTTTTCGCTTACAAGGTACGAAAGATAGTTAAGAATTAGTTTCACTCATAAAATGGTTGCTACTCCACTGTTGTCTATAATCACTAATCAGAAAAAAAATATATCAATTCGCACCCATACGACATCGACAGCAAAAATCAAAATTGATATATTTGATTTATTAACAGGGGTGTAGCTACCGCTGTATCAATGATACGAGGCCCCCAAGCTACAAGGGCCCTAACATATGTAACTACAGTCTGACTAACAGGGTTCTCATACCTAAAAAAGGGCCTCAAAGGAATTTTGATACAGGGTCAACCCAAAGGAATTTTGATACAGGGCCAACTCATAACAATCTAAGCCAGTGTTTCTTAAAGAATTTCCCACCAAATTTTTACAAATAAATGAATTTTTTAGAGCTATTAGCCATGACCGGGCCACTTAAAAAGGCCCGGTGGGCAGCAGGTTGAGTATCGCTGCTTTACACTATTAACAGATTTCTTTCTATAACAGGGAAAAGTACTTTCGTTCTTCAACTTAGCATAAAAAAAAATTCAATTGTTTCCGGTTATTCTTTACCTGTCTGTCTGCAGTTGAGTTTTTTTCGTTTCGTTCGATGACGCAAAGCGAAGAAACAAAATACGACAAGCATAGTTTTTTGAAGAATAAATAAAATGCCACACAACAAACATGATTCGAGTCATGAAGTAAATTTAGCACATGCCATTTTAAGAATTTTTTCTTCTAGCTATTTATTATTTTTTTCTTCATTGTCTCTTGGAAGTATAATCCATCGCAAGTTCTCGGCGAGTATCTGATTTTTTTAGAAGAAATTGTCAGAAATCTATTATTTTTTTTTGTTACAATATTTTTCGTTTTGAAATGTAAGTAATCTTAATTCATGAAACATCAATTTATTGGTTAATGATCTTCGTCACCTAACAGTACTGAAGATTATACATCAGCGGAAATATGTTCTTTCTTCACGAACTAGATTTTAATAAATTTAAAATATAAAGTAATTTTTTAAAACTTTGTTTCGTCTTGTACCATTACTAATTCAATTTGTTACTTCCGATAGACCGAAAAACTTATGATAAGGAAATACATGAATAAATATTTAAATTTTTTGCAATTATTGAAAAATGCAGAATTTGTTGTTTTTTTTTGTTGATTTTTAAAATATTCTGAGTATTCTTACATTTACTATCACTCACATAATCTGATTTTATTGTATTTGTGGATAAGCTACGGTTAAAGCCTCGAAAGTTGTTAATGTACAGAATTACCTAGCTAATCAGCAAGTTAATTTGTTCCGTTAATGTGCAGAATCAAGAGTTTTCCGCATTATAATCTTCACATTAGCGGTTTCCGTATCGTTAGAATTCAAGTTTGCTTCTCTCATTTTTTTTTCTTTTATAAGAATATTGATTGAAAAAATTGACTTATTTCGGAATAATTTATCCTAAACATTTAGAAACAAAGGTGCAGAGATAGTAAATGTATTCTATAAAAGACTCTTTGAATTAATTTATAATATATTAAACCATTTGTGATCCTTTGAATTATAGTTTTTTAAAGGATTGATGACGGATTCTGTCATTAATTTGTTCTTTACTTGGTTATATTAACGTGATTCTTTAAATATCGAAAAATAAATAACATTATGTCAATTTCCTTAATTGTAATAATATTTTAAACTATTTCATTCTTTGTATTGTAGCTTTTCAATGTATTGGTGATTGATTCTGTCAACTAATGTGTTGATGGTTCGATTGTATTGGCTCGAATTTTTAGATGTCAAAAAATAAACATTTATTTAAGCGTACAGAAACGTTGTTGTTCCATCAAAGATCTTATTTTCACTTTAACGAGTGACTAGTTCAGTGATTCTTAAACTGTGGTCCGTGGATCCCCGAGGGTCCGGAGCGCCTTTCTCGGAGGTCCACGAAGGTTTCTCATCAAATGTAAAGATTTCCCTCTTTTACAGACTAAAAGACTTGGGAAAAATTGAAAGAAATGCCATCCTGGACTAGATACTTAAACTGTTCTCTATAAAAGAGAAATTTATCTAGAATATGTATTTCAATCAAGAATATTAATTCAGTTTTTTTTAATTGTTTGCAACTATATAACTACAGTAAGACCCCGCTTAACGCGGGGTATACGTGCCATCAAAGTAGAGCATAATATGAAACAGCGTTAAACGAGGTTATCTCATCATGTAAATAATGAGGTTAGGGGAAGATGGGTAGAAAGCTGGTCAGGTATTTTACCATTAAATTTATTAATTATGTGTTTTATAACAATAAAACAAAAATTTATTTCTTACAAATATAGAAACACAATAAATGAATATACATATAAAAATAAATAAAATTCTAAGTCAGTATGTTTACATTTCAGATCATACAGTATTTTCTGTACTTCCAATTTTCTGCCTTTTTATCAAGAAGGCATCTAATGTAATTTGCGTTTTCCTTTTGCTCTCTGTAAGAAGTTGTTGGTAAGTGGATAAGGCATCCATAACGCCCCGTCTTGCCTTTGAACTCCTGTCAAAATTTGTTCCTGCTTTTTCTTGCTGCTTTATTTTCGTGTTTTTTATTATCACCCATGATAAAAACTAAAAATCATAATATTTGTCACTATAGCAATCGTTATATTATGTAAATTTATACTTACAATAACGTTAGCAAATATTTGAAACGATAAAAATACGTTCGTATAACACCTCTGGAAAGAAGAAACACAGATAAACTTCTTCGATTATCGGGAAGCCTACCGCTGTGTGTAATTTCGGGGAATCCCGCAATTCAAATAAAAGAGCGTTAAACCGAAGCAGCGCTAAACGAAACAGAGTTAAGCGGGGTCTTACTGTATTACTAAAATGTAATATTTTCAAAAAATGTGTAGTAGAAACACGTGTGCAAAGATTAAGAACTGAATTTACAAAGCGTGCGAATACGATAACGATTGTATCCATCTCGATTTCCTCATCACCTGTATTATTTATTTGAAACTAGTATTTTGAAATATTTTTAAAAACATAATTAGATGCTGACTATTTTCTTAAAGGAGGAAAAAAGAAGTGTTAAAAAAGTCTGTACAAATAGTATAGGTAGTCTCGGGGCTATTGAGGGAACTTTTAAATCACTCAGCCATGTGCTGCGAATCAAGGAAGGGTGTTCAAAAATTTTGGTGGGCCGGGATGACAGGTTGATACACAAAAGGGATCCGCGACAATCGAGGGTTCAAAAATCGCTGATTTAGTTAGTAATGTACAGATTATCTAGGTAATTAGGTAATTCTAGGACCTAGAATTACCTAGATTACTGATTTCTGTACTTTAGCAGTAACAGATAAAAGTCCTCGAAGCTATTTTTCAGGAAGAAAACCAAAAAGTTTTGGATACAGTAATGTCTCGACTTACACTACCCTGACTTACGCGATTTTCAAATCTCGTCAATTCGTCTTTTGTTTAAGAGCTGCACAATTCGATTACTCACTCTCCCCGATTCCTGTTCAGCTGAAAAATAATGAAATTAGTAATGTGATTGTAGAAGTTATCGATCTTGCCTGGCAAATAAATTTAGAAGTGAATAATAATGACGCTCAAAAGCTGCTGGATTCCCACAATCATAGGCTGACAATTGATGAACTCATAGAAATGCAGGAGCAAGACATTGAAGAACTTCAGTCAACAGATCTTCAATCAGAAGATCAAATAACGGCTGGGAATTCGACAGAAAGCGTCATTTTAATTGAAAAAAAGCATACAAATTTTAGAAAATTGACACTCTGACGAAGAGCGTGTTTTTTTTCAACAAATAAAAAAATTATTAGCATGATACGAGGAAATTTTGCGGAAGAAAAAAAATCTTTATGCTGCAGATTACTTTGTTGTTGTTGTTTACGTGGGTTTTTTATCCTGGGAAAATATAAAATACAAGTGCAGAAGAGCAGAAAGCATACAATACAACAGAAGAATATACACATTTATTACAGATGATTCCAGCATATAACAAGAAGGGGTGCGCTGCTTTTCATTTTGACACGGAAATCAATTACACGCGAAAGACCGAGTTCTTTCCCGAAGAAGATACAAACATGCCTTACTCGGGATTCGAACCCGAACCCACTCGGTTACAGCCGAGGGTCATAGCCACCATCCTGGCTGGGCGACAGACTACTTTGTTATATTTTATGAAACAGTTTACATCAAAATAACATTGGTTTGCGATTTTGTATTTGTGTTACCTAAGATCATATCTTAAACATTTGTTTCTATATTATTTCCTTTCCTCTCCAGCACCAACTAAAAATAATTTATATGTATTTGTATGCGAAATTATACCCCGAGTTACGTGAATTCTTTTTACGCGGTCATCACTCAGTCCCACCTATCACGCAAGAGAGTATTACTGTATAAATAATTTTATATTTATATAATCTGTTTTCTTCTCGTTACTAAATAATTTAAGAAAATTAATTTGAGAAACTTCGGCCACCTATGACAATGAGTAAATAATTAATATATTTAAAGCATGTATTATGAAATTGATTCCTTCATAGTTTGGACATGTTTAATTACAAACTTAATGCTAAAATGAGTATTTAAAACATATTTCAGCCAATTTAACGGGAAAAGTATAAAAGGAAAAGTTCCAAAGATCTTAAATTAAGCACTTTCAAAGCCTTCAAGATTGTTTTTTCATAGCTATTTAATAAAATGCTAATTTATAACAATTTAGAAACGCAGTTATTGTGTGTGCAAAAAACTAGAAATATAAAATAACTATGTTTAACCTCAGCAAAATATTTTTTTAAGTTGTCTATACAGCGGTGAAAATCTAATTGCTAGTGCTGCAGCTTAATGGACCTTAAATGGCAAGTTAATGACTCCAGTTCTCTAAAAACTGTCAAGTGAAATTATAGAGACTGTTTCAAGGGGTAAATTCTTTTGAACCTCAAAATCCTCGTCGAGTAACGTAGAAATAAGGCTCTCAGATTAGTCATACATTTGACTGGAGTTCAAAATAATGAAATATGTCTTTATAAATGTTATGTATCCTAATTGCTTAAAACGTTCAAAAATCAAGCCTTAAGGAATTATTCGAAATCACATTTTAAAGTAAAACAATTCTGATTTTGTAATATTTATATTGACAATCAGCAGAATATCTTATCAGAATTTTTAAAGCTATCTTGGGATTTTGTAAAACGAATACAAAGCATTCTTATCAAGTATATCTCTTTCGTATTTGTTATTGCATTGGTGTCAATAAAAGGAATACATATTGCGACATTAATATTAGCTCAATTCCAAATATATCATAAGGAATTCAATTATAGTATAGACGAATTATTTAATATAAGTGTCAACCAGGTATTATTTTAGAACCTTTATTGATCCAACATATTTAAAAAATTTAACTCTATGGATTTACAATACATTTAAAAATTCGAGCATTTCCATCGTATTTAGAAAATGAGTTCTAAGATTTTAAATTTGTATACTTCTGAATGTACTATATATATAAATATTGTATTAAATCCTCAGAGGAAAGAGAGAGAGTGTAAAAATCAGACTTTTTTGAGATTTTGTCCACGAAAAATTTGTTTAAATCATTTCTTAATAAATAACGTATTAAAACTGTAATATAAAAACAAAATGTTCCGAAATTAATTTAAAATCCTTATAAAAATTTTAAAAATACTTTACTCTCTTAAATAGTTGAATAATTAGGGCATTTTGAACATACAAACAAAATTTTTCACTCTATAAAATTATACGTAATAAGGATCATTCACACACACACAATTCAACTCTTTACATCATTAAGCAGTTGAAAATTTATTTGTTGCTTGTAAATTTTTCAGCCAGATATCGTATGTTTGAATTCTGTTATTTATCCTTTAAGAATGTATTTCAAGAAATATAAAAACCGAGTGTGTATTCATCTCATATTTAAACAAATAATTTCCATGAATTACATAGATAATGCAGCTCAGCCTTAGAATTTAGGAATCATAAAATTTGAAATCTCTTTTTTTTTCCTTTTATCAGAATTATCAGCTACTGACATTAAAGGAATTGGTATTTACTTAAATGAAGGTTAGTAAACTAATGGTGTGCACATTGAAATTAATTGTACAATCAAGCATTGTAAAAAAAAAAGTTTGTTTTCTAAACAGAACAAACAGGAAAACAAACTGGTAAGTGAATATTTTTGTTTTATTTTATTTATTTACTATTGTAATTAATATCTGAAAATGTAGTCATACTTTTTGAACAACAGGTATAGTATGTTTGTAATTAACTCATCAAAATTATATATACAAGATTCAATAAGTTTTATTTTTTTTTAGTATAATCAAAGAGTGTAGTGGTTTGAGTCCCCAACAGCACCTCAAGCCCTCACAATTTAAATTCTTCCGTTTGAACTCAACGTTTTCAAAATGGAAGCAAAGAATTTTTTTTTCTCTTGAAATATATCTATCTTCACTGAAACCCGAGAAAAAGATGTTGAGAACATAAAACGAATTATTTATAGATTTGCCTGACAGATTATTTGGATTTCATGCTTTCATAAAAAATGATGCAATGCAAAAATGCAGCATTTATCAATTACCGATAAATGAAATAGTTGTGCATTTCATCTAAAATGAATTCTCATACTTTCCCCGTCATAAGTGATTTCTTTAATTTGTTTCACTTAATAATATTACCAATGAATTTAATATAAAGCTTTAAAAAATAAATTACAAATCATTAGCTATCTAAAACTTCTAGCTTTATAAATGTCAGCTATTATAAAACGTCACCCGTCCTGGAGGTTTTTTTAAAAGATACGAAACAGAGTTATGGATACTTCCAGCAATCACAGATGTCACGAACAATACAGATAAAATATTTATGTTACACCTCAATTTATCTCACGGCCTTATCTTATCTCGATATACATGACAGGTAGTAGCTTTACTTTTAGTTTTTTAAGTGACAAGGAAATAAGAAATAAAAGCAATATCGATTAACTAAAAAAAGGTTTTAATATATATATATATTGAGTTCTTGGAGATTAACAGGTTTCAATGTTTTCTCCTGTCTTATAATTATAGCAAGAAAAGATGAGAAACGGTCGGCTTTTATGGTTTAAATGCATTGCACATTCTGTATTCTTTTTATTCGACCTGCTTATTAAAATTAATTTTTATCAAGTAAGAAGTGTGATTCTAAATGGAATATTAATATAAATTTTGTTTTAGGTTTTTTTATTTCTTTTTCCAAGAAATATGTGGGTTCGAAAAATTCCCTGTTCACATTATTGACTTTATAGGACTATTGAAGGCTCATGAACTTTGTATTTGTATGTATTTCCGTTTGGATATTGGCAACGGATGTAGTTTTATATTATATTTCGAGTATTGGCAACAGATATCGTTTGGTTGTTCAATAAATTTTGTGTATTTGAACTAAAAAAGTATTAATAAACTGTTATTGCGTTACAAGCATCTTGCTTAAGTAAACACTAGAAATTCCTCCGCATTTATGATCTCAGAAAATGATTCTCTAGTATTCTGAAATACAATTGTCGATTTTTGTTCTTAAAATTAATTAAATGAGGAAAGTTACAAAAACAATGGAACTTGTTCCATATCGGTGCGCTATTCATTTTGGACGTGATTTTGAAATCGCGCTAAATAGATCTTTGGCGGTCGGTTTAATGCTATCGCTTATATTGGCAAAATTGTACAACTATTTGGCGGAAAAAATCTGTAGCGTACCGATATCAAATTAATATCATACAATAATTCAATATATGCTTTTCAAGAAATGAATAAAATTGTATTAAGTGTATTTGGATTAACTTCGTATTTGATACAATCAACATTAAGTTGGTCTTATTGCCGCAAAGATATGTATCTCAGCCACTTTATATACAGTAATATCTCGACTTGCGCAAACCCGCAGTTACGTGATCTTCACATGTCGTCGATTCGTCTTTTGATTATTTGTTTGCTTTTCATCGCAAACTGTTAGGCGGAATCAGTGCCAGAGACAGACGGAATTGGTAATGTTATTGAAGAAATTGTCGATATTGCCAGGCAAACAAATTTAGAACATTTTAAGTACTGCTGGATTCCCACAATCAGAAGCTGACAATTGATGAGCTCATAAAAAGGCATGAGTTAGAGCATGCAGAACGAGTCTTTGTATCCAATTAACTCAGAAGATTGAATGACGGTGTTCGGAATTTGATAGATGGTTTCAGTTTAATTGAATAAATTATAGTTTAAAGAAAACTAAAAAACACTTTTATAGTGAATCGAACTAAAAAGTAAAAAATAAATCTTAATATAAGAAGAAAATGATTAACGAGAAAATTAATGTCATTGGGGGTAAAAGTATGGGGTGCTTTGTACTACATTTTTTCACTAACTCAGAATTTCGGAATGGAACTAGTAAGAAATTTTTTTACTTTTTAGTTCGATTCACTATAAAAGCGTTTTTTTTTTTTAAACTATGATTTATTGTTCATTTTTTAGTTCGATCAACAATAAAAGCTTGTCTTTTTAGTTTTTAAAACTATTATTTATTCTTTGTTGAATTTATCCTCGAGTTTGATATTTGAAGCCAGAACTATGTGGCTGCTGGAATTAATCTTGCTCTTCAATGGATATTAACGGGTCTGAAGGGTATTTATTCTCTCCATTTACGGGGCCTCGGATGAGACCCATATCGTTATATTTCAAAGATTCCGTCTCTATAGATACAGGTCTAATTGATAAAAGTGTGTAAATGTCAATCGTATTATCACCTTTTAAACGTATTGCTATAATGTTAAATCGTATCATCACTTCTAAGCGTATTGCTGTATAAAAATAAAAAAATATTTAGCAGTTTGAACATAAATTATTTTTATTCACATGCACAAGTCTCCCCCCCCCCCTTGATCATATAAAAAACTTTTTGTTTTGTTTTATTTGCATTAATAACAAGCGTTTTCATTTTTAGGGTTGCACCTTTTTAAGGGGTAGGTCTTTTAGTCGCCGTATCTGGAAGTAATCGCCAAATTTGGAAATGCACTAAGGAATTAGTCGCCAAATTTGGAAATGGTACATACAATTCGTCGCTAAATCTGGAAACGATATAATGAACTTGTCGCCAAATCTCGTAATCCTTAAAATCGTTATATTTTTGACAATCCTCTGTTTAGGACAATGGAACAAAATTTTGAAATTATTGTATTGTTATCGGTCCTTGACAAGTGTGCAAAAATTCGAATTAATCTGACCTTTTAAAGGTCGGTAAAAATCGAGTCCAAAGATTCCATTACATACAAGTGAAACTTATAAGAGCGTGTTAAAAAGGGTTGTAATTTTTAGAAAATATAGACTCCAACGAAAAGCGTATTTTTTCAACAAAGCAAGGAATAAAAAAAATTATTAGCATGCTACGAGAAAATTTTACGGGATAAAAAATATATTCGAGCCGGCTTCGGTACATGGCTAGATTTTATGAAACCTCCTACATCAAAATAAGTTAGATAACGCAAATATAAAATTGCAAACCAAAGATTTTATTAAACATTTTATTTCCTAAATTGTTATTTCCTTTCATCTCCAGTCCAATTAAAAATAATTCATATATATTTATATGTGTGAAATTATATCCCGAATTACTCGTTTAACACTCAATCCGACCTATCGTGTAAGTTTTGGGTACTACTGTGTATGTCAATCGCGTTAACGTATCCAGTGGCGTAACGTACACCTCCGCATTGCGGGAGGGGGAGGCCCAGAATTCCAGAGGGCCCAAAGCCTGACTGACGCCAAGTATATAGCCCTTTGTAAGATTCGGCTTGGGCCCAAAATCCGACTTCGCAGGGGGCCCCTAATATTCACCGTTACGTCGCTGAATGTATCATTATAAATAATTGTCACCGATGTATATCTAAAATATAGACGTAAGACGAAGGAAGGAAGAAAAAGGTAAGTATTGGTTGACGTAGAGACGGAGAAGGAGGATTGAAAGTACAGGGAAGAATTACTGGGGCATTCACCCGTTGCATTGCTAGAATCTCGATAGTCTTAATCAAAAACAGTAAATCTCTCAAGGGAAGGAAGATATATCATTCGGGGTAGTAAACCCCATACTTACCTGAAGAAAATAAATCCCTGAGGGGGCAGGCTGTTTATGTGTGTGACAGACTTTGTAATTTTGGACGAACAATTGAATTAGTGATACAATAGAACAATTGAATTAGTGACATAAATGGATACCAAAGGCTAATATTTCAGACCTATGATTTACCATAGTTCAGTGTTTACGATCCAGAAAATGCTGAAAGTCGCAGGTGTTTTTTTAAATTATTCAGCATCATTGATTCATCATATTGAATCAACACCAGCTGATTCCATTATTCTGCTATTTTTTCCCTCACCTGATACTCCTTAGTCGTATTTATTTATGCTACAAGCAAATAATTTACTATATCAAGCGCCTGTTTAAGGAAAGTATATGAAAAAACCCGATTTTTTTCAATTATTAATGGAGGTAGTGCTTTTAAAAATGTCCCATTACTTAAAAAACATTCAATTTCCGACAAAATATATGAATATATTAATACTTTTTCTCTATGTAGTTGAAAATAATCCACTATGCGAGGAATTTTTTTTATTTCTCATACAATTGTAAAAGTAATAATTCACATAACAATGAAATCTACGTAATGGCAGTAGTATCAAGTACCCATGATTTGATTTTATCACTCTAAGCGACTACAGAGGTGATGACAGCTCGAGAATTATTTGCTGACGAGCTTCATGTTTGTATTCAATATCCAGATATTTCCTTTCTTATTATTATGGTGGAATTGTCTACCTTTCGGTATGATCTGACTTTATTGTACTCTCGTCTAGACGAGTGTATCAATTGCAATATTTTTTTCCATCCGTCTGTAGGAAAATATTTGTTTTCGGTTATATTCCACTTTTTATTTTGGATGCCACTTTTTCCTTTGTTTATACCTGTGAGTGTGTGCATGTGTATGGATATAAAGGTAAGTATGTGTGGACTTTTCCAAAACCTCTCATGATCACAATTTCATGACAAAACTTAGAAATGATTTAATCAGTCATTCTAGCGAAATTTATAATTTTTACTACCGGAAAGGCCCATAAAGAGGAAGGTAAAATATAAACGTTGATGGAGCTTATTTAATGGTTTTAATTCGTTTTTATTTTACTTGTGAGCAGAAGAAAAAGTTTAAATTTTTAAAAAAGTTACTACTTTTTTTTTTTAATTCCTACTATTAGATCACACTCTCCCTATATATATATATTATATATCTTGTTCAAATTTTCAATCGTTAATAAAATACTTTTTATTTATCCATTCAAGTTCAAATACATTTTTTTAAAACTTGTATTGGATGACACTTGATGTTAATACATTTCTTCAAATATTTATTCATTAATTAAATTAAAAAAAATGAATAAATAGTAACGAACAAAAATAATAGTCCAACTCCATATATAAAAAGAAAACTCGCTCGTTGTGTCCCTGTAGCGCAATGGATAGCGCGTTGGACTTCTAATCCAAAGGTTTGTGGGTTTGAATCCTACCAGGGATGGCCTAATTTCTCAGAATGTGATTTATGAATGAATAAATAGTAACAAACAAAAATAAGAGCCCAACACCGTATATAGAAAAAGAATTCGGTTTCAATTTCGTCACTTAATACTGTGACCCTGTCATATGTATATACATATTTATATTAATTATAATTATTTCATAAAAAGTAACTAAAATAAAATTTTTCTTTGTTGATTTAAGAAGGAATTGACTTAATTTTTTTATATATATTACTTGTTTTTAAATAAGATTAAAGGAAAACAAGGATTAGCTGAATTTTATTATAGAGAAAGAAAAAAAACCCCTGAAGAATCTTATACTGAAAATATATGAAAAAAGTCTAGGCATCATTAAAAAGGTCAAATCTCAGGTATTAAAAGGAAAAGCCTACCTGCTTCGAAACGTTTAGCAATGAGACTAAGAAGGTCTCTGTCTCATACGGTAAATAAAATTATTCATTAAGAAAAAAAAAAAAAAAAAAATAAAAAAAAAAAAAAAAAAAGGTTTAGTGTTCAAAGTTCACAAATTTTTGCAGAATGCACATTAAAAAGTAAGCTAACAGCAGGAAGTCATATGAAAATCTTCTAGACGGAGAATAATGAAAGTTGTCGTGACAATTGAACGTGCGTAACCTTAAACTTTCCAGAAACGAGTATTTTTTTACTCTTCAATAGAAGAATTTAATAGTAAAAGAAGAGATTCTAATGAAAAGTTTTCTTTCACATTCATGATTGTGTAATAGAATTTTGCTATAATGATAAGTTAAAATTTAAAAAATTCAAGTAATGCAAAGAAGTTTCTTAATATTTTTAAGCGAAAAATTTAGAACCATATTTTTGAAAAAGAAATTTTATGTAGGAAAAGGCTGTCAAAAAGTAAAAGCACATTTTGAAAAAGCCTCGTAGTATACTTCAAAATTAAATGCATCATTTCGGACACTTTAAAAATTCATTGCGTAAGTAAAATGCGATAAAAATGCTCTTAGATGCTGGGTTAGAAAGACCAGTTTGCATGTTTATATTTACCGTGTTAAAGGATTTTGCATGGCTTGCGAAATTCAAAATCGTGACAAAAGAGGGTGCTCATAGTAATGACGTTTGCATATCGCTCCCATAACACAAAATCAGGATATAAACAGAGCCAGATTTCACATAAGGCCCTCCTAAGCTATGGCCTAGAACCACAGCAACAAAGGGAAGGAGGGCAGTCAGAACAAAATTCGAACCAAATACTTGCAATTAAAGTTTTTCAAGTTTGGTATTCAATTTCTTATTGCATTATTCCACGAAAAATAAATGAAATAGGCAATACTCAAATGAATATATAATAACTTTTTATTGAGTGGGGCAGAAGATTATTATTTTGGCTTAAGGTGCAAAATGTTTAAATGTGTACTTGGAAATAAAAACATTATTGAATATTGCATACACATTATGCATTTCGCATTTTGTTCCATCCACTAGCAGCAGTTGCTGAACATATTCGAGTTTTGACCCCTGCAATGTCCTTCAGAGGGTTACCCAAATTCAGTGGCGTAACGGAGAATATTATCCCCACCCCCCTGCAAAGTTAGGTTTTGTGTCCCAAGTCCAAATACGTACTTGGCGTCAGTCAGGCTTTGGGTCCTCTAGAATCCCTGGGCCCTACGTAATGCGGGGGTGAACGTTACGCTACTGCCCAGATTGTATTTGCTGATATGCCCGAGACACATGAAATTGCAGCACTGGCTGTTGAATACAGTGATGATTGAAGATTGTTATTGGTACGTTCCTCACAACGATTGTGGTCATTAGCTATCTAGTATCATACTATTTGCAACCCAAAGACAGAGTGGTCCTTCTCCTCGCTTCACCCCTTTTACCGACGGAAACTTGGGTAGACTCTGAATTTGTGTACTACAGCATACCCAGTAAGATTTACCTTAAAACAATTACATGACAACTGGGACTAGCAAGTAAAAATAACACTTTAGTGATTTTGCTTGTATGCCTGATTCACGTCACCAGATTAAAAATTTGCATATAGCATAAAAATACCATGTGCACTTTAAAGTTACAATAACAACACACACCATTATTATGGTTATATATTACAATTGTGCAGGAAGTAGGTAATAACATTCTTGTTTCCTAATTTTGTGGGAGTGAGCGGTATCCATACATCACTTTCACAAATTTGCACTAGCTCCCTCTGTTGTCGCGATTTTGAACGTTTTCATGTCGTAAAAAAACGCGGTAAATCTAAATTAGCGTAAGCACCCTCTATTCCAGAGATATTTAGTTATTTTACATCATGTCGTATAAAACCTCAAACCTCACAAGGTGAGTCTAAATCGTCTACAAACCACATTTTTCAAACCTTTTAATCTTTTTTAATCTCGTTTTACTTCCGCAAAGATATTTAATTGAAAAAGTCGGAAAAGTAATAATAAAATGCATAACTATCTGCACAGCTGCCTGCTAAGTCTTGTTGTTTTTCGAATTGATTTTTGTACATAATGATTTATTAAGAAGCACAAATACTTTACGAAAACGGTGTTTGCATACAATAGAACCTTCGAAAGTTAGAAAAAGTAATAGCATAAAATTGACTTAACAGTTAGGAGTGAAAGCAAAGGAAAATTCGAATAAAGATGAACTCAAATAGTAAAGAATCAAGCATACTCAAGAGAAAGCAAGTAGTTGACAAAAATATAATATTTATGCATAGAAAAGTGACAGCAAAATCGTTTCCATCAAATGCAAATGACTCTCTGTGTTGTTAAATTACTTCCTTTTCAATAACTTAGAAAACGTTATTAACATTTCTGCCGACAAAATTTCATTTGTTATAAGGAATACAAGCGAATAACAGAGCTAAAATTTAACTAATTAGGTCTCAATTAATCGATGTTTACGACTGCACTACACTTTTTTTTCATTAAGTTACCTATCAGAAAATATATACATTTTTTAAAAAAAGGGGGGTTTTTTTTAATCAAAAGCTAAGATTAAATAACCAACATTAAAAAAAAAAAAATAATAAGTACAAAATTTGTTCCCATGACAATGAGTCTTTCAAGCATTCTGCATTTAAAAAGATAATTTGAATTTTGTTCTATGAGATACAATTCTAATTTTTATTTTCCAGATGATTAATAACAATGTTTTCAAGCATTTTGTACAAACTTTAGCAATGTCAAGGTCATTGCAATGGCTTAATTAAAAATTAAAATGCATAATTTCATCATAAATTACTAAATCGTGAATAGTAATAAGTCTAAAAAGGAGAAGGGACATGATGAGAATTCTAATTACATGCAAATCTTAATTTCTCATTTAATATACACTAGCTAGAAAAAGTCTAGGTTCACCCATAAGAAATCATACAGCAAAGGTAAAATTTAATAGAAATATAATTTTTTTTCTAACAAATTTCATTAATTTGTTTATTATTATTTAAATATTGAGCATGCAAGAATTCGTTAATTTTGAATTAAAACTACTTAAGATATATATATATATAACGGGAATTTTGTAGCAAAACACACAAATAGTAGGCAGAAAAAGTTGCGCTCACTGTTTGAATATTTTTGATTTTTGGAATTTGTAACACAACAGGCGTTATATGTTAACAGAGTTTTTTTTGCATTCAAGTTATCAAGTAAAATAGCTTAAGAAAAATTGTGACTTAATAATTGTTACATTTTTGTGATATACGAAACAATTCAAGGACACCGAAAATAAAAAGAAAATTAATATCAGTAAGCGTAAAATCATTGTCAAAATGGAAAAAAGATGGAAAAAGTCTTCGGGATATAGCCGTTGGACGGCAGTATTCATCTATCCATCATGTTATTTATAACTTGAAATATAAAAGAATTTATACTTCGAAACCTCGTTTAAGTCGTCCATCTAAACTCACAATCAGCGAAAAACGAAGTATGACATTAATGCTGGAAAAAAAAAATCCGTGTTTGACTGCAACTCAAATAGCAACAGACATTCACGAGAAGCTTAACAAAAATATTTGGGCAGATACTGCAAGAAAAATCTTGAAAAAGGCCCGATACCGTAGTCGAGTGGTTCGCAGAAAATCTTATATTTCAATGACCAGCCGGCTTAAGCGAATAGTTTTTGCTAAAGATCATATACATAAGCCTCTGGAGTTCTGGAGAACTGTGATATTCTCTGATGAGGGCAAATTTTGCATCTTCGGCATAAAAAGTCGTAAATTAGTCTGGAGAAAACTTTGCACAGCGCTTCAAAAAGAGCATTTAGTACCAACGGTAAAGTAAGGCGGCGGTGGAATCATGGTGTAGGGGTGCATGGCGAGCAATGGTGTTGGCAAGTTGGAGTATACAGAATCAATTATAAACAAATATGATTACTTTGATGTCCTAAAAACCAATTTAAAGAAAAGTTCCACCAAACTCGGCTTAGGATAATCGTTTCGTTTCCAACACGACAACGATCCTAAGCACACCGCTGAGATTGTGAAGCTTTGATTCTTGTATAATATCCCAATTACACTGCAAATGGCCCCGTAGTTCATCTGATCTGAATCTTACAGAGTACCTATGAGATTTGCTGGAATATAGGATTCTTCAATACAAAGTATCTAGCAAGAATATGCTGAAGAGTGTTCTTAAGGACCAAAGGGAGAAGATAAGCGCTGAAGAAACTGCAAGATTTGTTAGTTCAAAGCCGAAATGACTTCAGGAGGTTCTCAAATGACCAGGTTATCCAACCAGCTACTACATAGCTCTTTATTCCCTTTTTAAATAATTTTTATAGTTAATACTAAAACAGTGAACGCAGACTTTTTCTACTTGATTTTTGTTAGTATCACTACAAACCTGTCTATTTTAAAATCTATGAAGGCAAACCAAATTTACTTTTGTTATTCTGAATACTTAAAATGAACTAAATAAAATATAATTCAAAATATTTTTTTTTAAATCCTAGTTTTTAAATTTTTTTTTCATTGTTCATGTAAGCAATTGTACGTGAACGCAGACGTTTTCTAGCTAGTGTACATTATACAGCTCGTGAATATTAATTACTTGTGTGTATCAGTAAAAGTTAGGGAATTTAAGGCTAAAAAAGTCACGAAGAAACAAATGAAGTAGAAAAAGAATATTTTTAATTATTAAATAAGTAGGAACTTGTTCTACATAGTAAACACAAAAGGGAAGTTTCCACGAAATTTTGCAACTTCTAACAAAGAAATGCATTCGTTATTGAGCTCTTAGTATCAAAACATAATTCAGAATTCAAACGATGTTTTAACTTTAATTATGAAATTGAAGTACTGAGTAGAATTTTTAAGTTTTTAAGTGTACAAACATTATACTTAAAAGAGCAAAGATTCTACTTTTGGAAAAATTAGTGATCTTTTTGCCATTCACTGTAGTTTCTATTGGACTTTAAATCATAATAAATAGCTATTTTTCCCATATAAATTTCTGATTCTTTTTTAACTTAACCATCTTTCTTTGTTATTGAAATAAGGCCGACCATCTTAGAATGGTATAATGTTTAAATTATTTGAAATATCTTAAGATCCCACGAGAAGTTATTTACAGTATAAGAAAGATTGTTTGTATATTTGTATATTCTTATATAAAATATACAAATTATGAAGCTAATACTATGCACATATCTTTCAAAATTCTATAACAATGTAGTTTCATTAATCACATATAGAGAATTTTAATAATATGCCCTACGTTAAAATAGATTTTAATGCGATAAATATACTCGTACGAAAGTAAAGTTTGCGAAAAAAAATATCATTTAAAATATCATAGGTAATCATCCACTAGCAACAGCAAAAATTATTCAGACTTTTTGTTATTTTGATGTTTATTGAGTACTTTTCATCAGTTGTTCGTTTCAATCAAATTTATTTTTGATAAAATTATTTTTTTCTCTTTGTATTTGAAGTATTTCTTGAGAATGAAAATTAATATGAATGCTTGAAAATTTTAAAGCTTCATTCTATGATGAGAAATAAAAAGTAATGTTTGTAAATTTAGTGTTTTTTAAAAGATACTTTGTAACTAAAAGTAACAGCCATTTTTTTTAATTGCACTATAAAGTTTGATCAAGAGATTTTTTTTATTTATTTTAATTATCAACCAATTCAAAACAAAATGCGCGTTATTTTTCATTCCTTGTATAAGTAAAAGCAATAATTTAATAAAAAATTTATTTTAAAATTGTAAAGTTTACAAAAATATAAATATAAGCGAAAATTTTCAAAAGATTTTCAATAATGCAATGTATGGTGTATGCATTTCAAAACAATTTGGCATGTTACATATTAAAGATGTGTAAAAAAGGCTATACGTAAATACCCCCTAAAATGAGAAATGTTAGCATTTAGCATTAGGGCATTTTAAACGAAATACCAACGAGTTCTTAAAATTAAATTCGACAACTAAAAAGTGTTATTTTTTAATAAATCAAAAAGGAATAAAAGTATATAAAGTGAAATTAGGAGTAACTGATTATTTTTTTCGTTAAAACTTTAATTCGATCATAAGTTCTTCGGTGTTGTTCAAGAAAGTTTCATAAAGTCTTAAGACTGTGGATTATCCACATTTTAATCGAAAAAAATTGAGCATTTTTTTCACATATTTATACGAAATCAATTTATAAGAAAAATAACTCCTCCTGATCGAAATAATAATACATTTTCCTAATGACTTCTCCTTTCTTCGAGGACATTTCCGATTTTCGAAATTATGCAACTTATTGATGATATTAGTTAATAATATATTGACTAATTATTTATTAACGTCGCACTTTGACGCAACGCTAGGGCTATTGGTGACAGATCTCGTAATTCTGAACAAGGTCAAGTAGTGAGAATAATACCTGAAGTGATACTCCACTCTCCAAACAATCATACAACTCCCGAGTGAGAGTTTTAAGTCTCGGACAAATTTTACATGCATCAGAGAATAATTATAAAAATAAATATACATTAGCAACAGCACAATAGTAACAAACATTTTTATATATGTTAATATTATTGATTCTAGAAGAAAGTATTTAATAATATTCACAAATATACCGCGATTTTTCTCTACCACCTCAATAATTTTAATTTTAAAAATGTTTCAAAAATATGATAATCACTATCAACTAAATACATATTCGCATAACTTAATTCGATTACTTGTAAATTTTCATGTAAAAGTGTTTTAAATGGGTTACTATAAATGCTACAATTTGATGGCATAAATTTGAGAGAGAATCCCACCATTATTAAAATTACATTGATGAGTTAAGAAATAACAATTTTCGCATTCAATATAACGTATACCCATGTGATACTTTGTGATGCACGGGGATTTTATAATTGTTTTCAATAAAAAAAATATAACGTATATCTTATTACATTTAGTTATAATTTAATTTTTTTATCATAATTTTGATCTTTATTTTTAATTTTTTTACGCATGTTGAATAACAAGACACAAATGAAGAAAATTAAGATGTGATCAAGTTGATCGATTAAAAAAACAATCGCAATTATTTTGAGAGTATTTTTCTTAAAGTAAAAAAAAATGTTTTAATTTAAAGAATAAATTTTTCGAAGTTAATATCATATTAGAAGGGAAAAAGGAATATGCTTAAAATGTTCGAAACTGCTGTACCCGCTAAATGCAAACACGAGAAAAACTTTTATTATCAATGAAAAAATACGAGCAATCAGAATGGGAAAAAGAAAAAAATAAATAACTCACTCGCTTTTTCATTCGTCATTTTCTTTACAGTAGAAAAAAAAATCGCAGCTCCTCTTTAATAGTTACTAGAGAAGTAAGTGCCTAACACAAAAAAGTTTTTCTTCGTTATGGTGCAGGAGCTGTGACAGTTTGCGTCTGTAGGGTTTGGAGGGATGAAAACGAATGGAAAAACAAAGAGAATAATCGGGATATCTCTCTCCCTCGTCTCTGTCGCAATCCAGAAATTAAACTTGATTTGCTCTGCTAGGAAAGGCAATGTGGTATTTATTGTGCCTGACGTCACTTTCTCGTGGCGCGCGTAATGAAAGGGGATCGTTAATAAATTACGGGGTATGGGGGGTTTATATAACTCCCATTCATATTATTTTCTTTCTCCAGGATAGTCATTTCGATTCTATTAATGGATGTTTTTTATCTAAGAAAGAAAAATCAAATCTACACCTAAGTATTGATAAAAAAACAGCATGAAAGGAAAATATGTTTCACTAATAATATATAAATAAAAATAAATATTTTTTATCAGAATTACTGGTTTTTAAAAACTACTTTTGTTCTAAAATTTGTAATAAAATTATATAAAAAATAATATATATTACTTTTATTAATTTGATTTGTTTTTCCCCCCAGTACATTATCAATAAAAGAAAATTTTCATCATGCAAATATAGTTTAACCCTTTATCTACCGCATTATGATTTAGTGCAGTTTTTTTCATGCAATATTTTTTTTGAATCGCTACATTGAAAATTAAGGGGTATACGTAAACAAAATACTCAACTTTTGGAAATTTAATTAGTTAGAGCTAATTAATTAAAGATATCCAACTGTAATTATACACACCGTTCACTTGAAATAAATAGTCAAAATGTTTTCTAAGGTATGCCTTAACATACAAAAAAAAAATAAGACACTTTTCTTTTGACATTAACTAATTTTTCGAAACAAAAATGACAATCTTCGCAATCTGCTGAAAACGCAATTTCTGCTATAAAATTTTTAGCCTTACCCGCTAAAATACTCACCATAGAACCCGTGTTGCCGTGTATCTTGGAAGAGTGGATTTCAAAAAATGTTCCTGCTAAATATCGTCAGAATGTTAATAAAAATGTGGTTATTCTATGTAATTTTAAAGTGAGTGGTACTTATAAGTACCGTCAGTAGATAAAGGGTTAATTAAAATATGCAGAAAGCTAAGTCAATGGCATTCGATCTCAGAACTCTAAATTGAGATGAATTAAAGTTATATAAACATCGCACTATAAGGCAGCACGAAAGCTATTGGTGACGGACCTCATAATATTGAACCATGGTCAAGTGATATGGACGAAACCTGAGCTGCCGCCCCTCTCTCCAAACTATCACACCACACCAACGGGAGGACGTTGGGCTCAAAAGATTTAACGTGATTAGCCCCTCTACACGGCGAGTCTTCAGTGGTACCAGGAATCCAAACGCGTGAGGCCACGAGTCCGGGTCATGGATCCGTGTCCACGAGTCCGTGTCTATAAGCACTAGGTTATTGCAGGCACGCAGCCTACACGAAAGAAATCATGGAATTTTATTGTTCTCTATATTTCAATTCTCCTACTCCATTTAACAATATAGTTTCAAATGTATAGCTTTTAATCTAACGGGCAGTATTCCCGGATAGAATAAGAACTTGAACCCTAGCTTTCTGATCATTAAATTGCCACCTAAATATCTTGTGATCCAACATTTTAATTTTATAATTGATTGCTCTTCCAGCAGTCTTTGATTATTTTGAATTTTGTATTTTTGATCCCATCCCAAAATTTCTCGAATAGGAAATATTTACGTTGATTTTGATTCCAATTTTCAACAAATTTTCCAATAAGATTAATCTGTAATAACCTTTTATCGGGTTTCATACATGTCAAAACTTACAGCATGGAAGATAATGAACTTAAACTAAATTTTTTTTCAAAGTAAAAAAAAAAAAAAAAAAGACACTGACGGAGGCAAAAGATTAGTTTGATTAAAAATCACGCTGAAGCTGCATTAAGTGTGCAATAAAATAAACACTTAGATAAGCGTATGCCATTATGCTACCTTTTTAAAGAAAAAAAAGTTTTTAAATTTTTTTTTAAAGCTTTATAAATATTTGAGGCATTGTTTTTGAATTTATATGCTTCACTGTTCTTTTTTAACGAAGATTGAAACTTCAGTTAGAATAAGTGTTTATTGTTTAAATGACCAGAAATCAACAAATACACAAAATATATTATTCAGAGGATCAAAAGTAAAAAATTAATTTTTATACTTCTTTTTAGAGTTTCATAGAAGACTTTTATCCGCTTTATTTTGATTAGTAATACGACTTGAGCAATTTCGATACAACTTCTTTTTTATTTCTAATGGGCTGCATTCGGTGGCTTACCATTTCTTGACCTAGTACATTCTCCGGAAGCTGTTATCTCTTTTTAGTGTGGCACCATACAGGTGGATACCAATCGCCGCAGGGTAATTTTGATGTCCAGTTTCCTCCCTAGAGGGAGGCACCTGAGCTCTGACGATGCGGACCTATACTAGGATTTAATTTTGCCGAGAGCACCCAAGCCAAACAGACACTCTAGGGATCTATTACATGTCGTATAATCATACGGCATGGCCGCTGTCGATTTTCTGCAACATAAGAGTCCACCGACTTGGGCCGGGGTCGAACCCGCAATCTTGGGAGCAGAAGGCCATCGACAAACCAACCACACCACCCAGCCGGCCATTTCGATAAAACTAAAACAGCAGAAAACAAGCTATTGCAATTCTATTCAAATTCATATTTTAAAATTTTGATTTTGTAATAAGCTATGTTGTTATTATATGTACAAAGTTAGATGAACTTTTAAATGAAACCTGTGCATTTATTGATAGAGTTCGAACTTATAATTTGTTTATTCATTAAAACTGTCGCATCGTTTTCAGGATATTTACTTTTGTATTTTTTTTTTACAAAACGTTATGAATAGCACAGATGTAAAAAATTTTTTTTTTAAAAAAAAAGTAGATACCTGAGAAAATATATTTGATGCATAAAGCAAGAGTTGAAATATTTTATGCTTTCCCCTGTGTGATGATCTTTTCACCAAACTATAGAGTTAGTCCCTCCACGTATAGATCTGACTGTCTCTGATCCAAGAATGAAGCGGGATATGTCGCTAAATAATGTGCGATACCAGTCTGTTTTGAACCACAATGGTTCAAACATTCGATCCTGCAGATCATGCAGAGCTAAAATCAGACATTTTAAAGATCACTGTCAGCAGGATCCAGCTCCAGCCCAACGAGATAGTGGAAGATATTAATGGTGGTATGGAAGAGATTATAACATGTTAGATATCAAACAATAATGCTGTTAAGGCAGTTCGGGCCTGTTGCACACAATCATCCACAATCTCTTGCTCTCCTTTTACCCACCATAGCATTCCCGAGTTTTCACTCCGTCGATGTATTACGGTACTATTGCTGCCAGTACTTTTGCATAGCCAGATCTGTATGGTCCAGGTGGTGGCTTGTTTTTGGCTATAACCAGCCAGCTTTATGCCTCATGGCGATACGACCACATTCAAAGTCATCCAATGGACTATGAGGCTTTCAAAGGTTCGTAACGGAGTTATTGTCTGCATCTCCAGGAAATTGCACGCTTACAACGAGAAAAGCAATTTTGCTATCTGTTTTATACAATCTATTTGGGAAGTAGAAACGAGTCTTTTGTTTAAAAAGTAAACATTTATTAACCTTGAAAATTTAATCATTTCTTAGTTTGATAAAAAGAATTTTTTTTCCGAAATTTGGGTATGTTCGAATAAAATTTTAAGAATGCACGGCGCCCCCCCCCCTTGGTTTCTGCAATAGATTGTATTATATATGTTTATTTGACAATAGTCAACAGTACATTTACCACAAAAAGTATTAAAATAATTTATAAAAATGATATTTCTTAGGTAAAATTTGTTCCTTTAAGTTAAAGTTTGCTGCTTTTAAACCTGAAATTTAAAAAAAAAATTACTTCGAAGGAAGTCTGTGGTTTCCGATAAAATATTTCAACCGGAAAGGAAAGTTGAAAGAACTGTGTCACAGAAAAAGTACTATTAATCGTTTTAATTAAGAATTTTTTCCCCAAAGGTTTTATAATAGAATTTTTTATTAAAAACAAATTCGAAAGTCCTTTAGGAAAACCATTTTGTGATAAATCTTAAACAATGAAATTTGTTTTTGTTGATTTTCCTCCCTATCATTAACACACTTTTGTATAACATTTATGTCCGACCACATATGTAAACTATTATTTAACATTTTACTGTAATGTTCTTCAAAATAAATAAAAGCAACAAAATATTAATTATTTTACTTGAGTTTCGGGAACGAATACTTGATACGAGTTTTCTAATCGAATTCTAAAGAACGAAGTTGGTCTGTCAGAACGAAGTCAGATGTAACAGAATCAAATCAGCGAAATTTTCTTCAAAGAATACCAAATTCGGAGGAGGTCAAAGCATTTCAGTGGTTTTCCGAAATAAAATACATTGACGCACATACACAAAGTGTGAATATTTTTTCGTAATTATTTATAATTTTTGCACAAGTAGCTCTCACTTCAAATTGATTTATAGCGGTTATTGAGAAATTTAGAAATTCAACATCTGATATTCATAAATCAGCTTTATTGCATATTAAAAATACATAATTGTAATGGACAAATATTTTTTAAAAATTAAATTATATGGTTTAGCTCAGTGCTTCTCAAAATTGCAATATTCGCGGTCCAATATTCAATCATAATTTTCATCGCGTCGCCCCCCCCCCGTACAATAACAATGTATTGAATTCAATAATACTATACTTTGACGATAAAACTACGATACGACTTTAACCTCTTAAGTGCCCCAGGCGTATATAAACGTCTCGCTAAGCCGAAGCGTTTAATTTTCCGAACGAATATATACGTATTTTTTAAGTACAATCTTTTCTGTGCACTGCTATCCATCAAATTATTCCGAAGGCTTTAGAATACAATAAAATGACCTTGACAATGTTTGCGAAGGATTTACTTATTTCGCATTATTTGCTTCTTTATTTCTCTCCCCCCATACATCACATACGCGCGCCTATGTGGAAAACGGTTGGCATTCGGAAGCGCGAATCACGTAACTTTTAATCGTCAGTAAAGGGATTAATAATAATTAGTACAAATTATCAAGATAAGTGTTAATTTTTGTTTATAATATACAGGGCAAGCCCATGGGGTCACTGGTAATTAATAAATTTTTTCTTAACTTAGTATTGTTAAATTAATTATGAAACATGCATTGTGTAGCACTGATACATTTATAAGTGTAATATATCAGTGTACATGGGTATATCATTTTTTATTATGTCAGAACGTATTTTGTTTGTTTGCTTTCAGTAAATTAATATTTTTTTAAAAATAATCTTTTGTTTTTGACTTTTCAATATGCTCGCACCCCCCTCGTAGAGTTGTCATGCCCCCTGAGGGGGGCACGCCCCACAGTTTGAGAAACGCTGGTTTAGCTAATTATATTCGGAAAAGTTACATTTTGAAATAATTTCAGTACTATAAGAGTAAATATTTTGATTATTGGAAAAAAAAGGACTTAAAATTCCAAACTACTCCAAAGAAATATCGAATTCTCAGTGGCAAATAATTTTTTGTTTATGCTATACAGTACATAACTTGAATAATAAAAGCAGTTATACTATAACAAAATTTAGATTAAATTTAACCTTCAATCAAAACCTCTATCCGAACCGTCAGTTCTAATCTTGAAAATTTCACCTCAACGTTTAAGTATATAAATCAATATCAAAAACTTTTCCTATTTTTTTTTCCAAAATATCTTGCACGCTTAATTATGATGTCCTTATTATTTTAAAGATGCAATTTTAATGTATTTTGTTTTAAATAAAGGGAGGAATTCTGACTGCGAAGAAAGCTAATAGCAAGAGCAATATAATTGTTTTCATGGACCAGTATTCGGAAAGCATTATCTGAATGTTAAGATGAATCTTAACGATGTCACATATTACATGGCATTTTAAAAGAAATAAAACAAACTATCATTAAAAGAATGTTTCTCAAAATAACGAAAACATGACCATTTGGATGCAATGTCTTTTATGTAAAATAGATTCATTGTACGTTTTATTAAAAAGTAAACAAAATTGTATTGACATAACGATTATAAAACTATTAGATAAAAATTATTTCATAACATTTTTTATTAGACAAATGCAAAAGGAAAGGAAGTTTTGAGAAATGTATTATCCGTTTCACTTCCTTTCCCTTCAGATATTAAAGGTTCCAGTGAGTATTATCAAACATAAATCTATGATACTGAGAAAGAAATTAAATGGTTTTTCGCTGAATATAACAATTATTTCGTTCTCCCGTTATATTCAAGAATTATTTTCATTTTTAATTAATTTTCAAATCGTAAAATTCGCGCACGGACAATTTTATGTTGCGAGGTAATAATTTTACGCATGCATTTTGTACACAAAATTATACAGACATTTTTCTTATTTATCTGTTAAAATTTCTAGAAATATTTTAAAACAAGTAAATTTTTAAGGTATCCGACTACATTCGGAACCGTGATTTTTCAAAAGGGTATAAATGGATAATATTTATGATATTTAGTGTCACTTAGATTAGAAAATGTATATAAAATTGTTTTAAGAAAAGTATTACAATAAAAAATTATTTAAGTACAATATTTTGACAAAAAAAATGAACGTAGAATGATCCAATTTCAAAATGTTCTCCTTTTGTGAAAAATGCTCTATTGTAATATTTCGCCTGTATATATGTAGCTCAGACCTTTATACAGAGACTCAACTAGAATTTTTGAAATATATAACTTAGAAGTGGGTTTATCCATGTTTTACGACACAATGGAGGGGAGACATTTTAAGAAAAAAACGCCGATAATTATTTCAATGGGTTGTAACTCACAAAATAATGTGAATTTTTCAAAAATCATAGTTGATCCTCTGTACAGAGGTTTGAGCTATATACAGGCGCAATATTATTATAATAGAAGAATTTTTCACAAAAGGAGAACATTTTGAAAAAACGTTATTCTAAGTTAATTTTTTGCCGAAATATTGTATTAAAATAATTTTTTTTGTCAAAATGTCCTTAAAACCATTTTATACATGCATTCTAATCTAAGTGACACTAAATATCATGAAAACTATCCATTTATGCGCTTTTTTAAAATCACGGTTCCGAACGTTGTCGGACACCTTAAAAGTAAAAATGCTTTCCCCCAAAAGTAAAGTAAGGTGTTTTTTTTGTGTATCAAAGAAAATTTAAAAATATCAAGTATAAGAAAATTATGCGCCCTGAAATAGTATGCAGTGTTCTTATTTGAGAGAGAAAAACTAATTTTAGTAGAATAAACAAATCTGCAATGGAACTCACTAAAAGCACACATTCAGCTAAAACATTAAATTGAATCTGATTTTAATTTCCTCGAATGAAATGAAGGAGAGATATATTAACATCGCATTATAAAGAAACGCGAGGGCTATTTGACCACGCACCTCGTAATTTTGACCCTAGGTCAACACCTGAGCAGGCACCTTTCTCTCCAACTACCTCACCATGCCAACTGGAGGATTTTTAGTTCAACAGGTTTGGCGTCTATCAGACCTTTCTACAAGACGGGCTTTCTGTGGCATCTGTACTCGAGTCCGCTACACGTCAGCCAAGAGTTATTGACCGTAACCATTAGGCTACAGCTACCCTTGAATCAAATTATGAGTTATTTAACAAGTTTTTTATTGTGATAGACTTCTACTTTTGAAGAGTTCGTCATCTTTCAATTAGTATCCCATTCTTTTAAACTTAACACTGTTCCAAACACTACTTTGACTCAAAACTGGATTAAAGTCGCCCATCCAGTATAGTGGTTAGCGACGCTGACTGCTGTGCCGTAGGGACTGGGTTCGAATCCCGGAGAAGACATGGATGTTTGTAAATGTATAGTGCCTGCGCGGCAAGGGGGTACTCTAAATAGCCGTCGAGCCGCAAGTCCTCTCGTGTGGTTGGTGGAAGGGGTAGAGAGGTGGGAGGCCTCTGACCACCCCCAGAGTGTTCTCCCTCTAAATTGGGGTGGAATCGAGCCAAATCGTTCTGTCACCTGTATGGTGCTCAAAGCTATGGCTAACGACAGGCGTCACTTAGCCCTTTACCATGATGAATTTCGTGGGTCTCCATCTGGCCTTTGCCGTTCAGGTGGCATTAGTAACAACACAACAACTGGATTAAATCTGACTCTCCGATCAAGTTCAACTACTCAGGTATCCCTTAAACTTTGAATCTGATTTTTAATAATGAGCTTTCAGGAATGAATTATGTTAGATGTTCGCGATTAGAATTATATATATTCACACTCATAATATTTAATCATAAATGTTATTTTTAAATCTGTGGATTACAGAAATTCCTTTTGCAAAGCATAATCTAACTCATATAAATAACTACGCATCGTCTTGCTTTTTTATGCTTAAGATAATTTTTTTTTGAGCAGTTTGTTGCAATGTAAGTGAAAACAATAAATTTTTTAAAGCAAAAGATACGAAGCTTTCTCAGAAAGAAAGTGTTTCCAGGAAGCATTTTTAGTAAAAGATTAGAAGAAGTAGATAACAGCAGAGAGAAAAGAAGAAATAAAGTAACTAGGAGGGAAATTGAAAAAATAGGAAACATTTCTGTTGAATGTATATTTGATGAATAAGTGTAGAAACAAATATACATTTCTTTTACACCTGTTAGCCATTTTAAACGCGTTAATATTAGGTATAATATAAACATAATGATGGTCTTTTTGTTGTTGTGTGTTTCAACCTGGGATACATATGAAAGACGAGAGAAGATGAACAGAAACATACAGTAGAAACACATATGAACATAGATTTTTATTATACAGACGTTGATCCCGCATAGAACAGAAGGGGTGCGCTGCTTTCCATTCGAGTCGGGAATCCATTTCAGGCGAAAGTCCGACTTTTTTTCCCGATTGTACATCCATGCCTTATTCGGGATTCGAACCCGAGCCCACTCGATTACAAGCTGAGTGACATAACCACCATACTGGGTGGGGCGTTACATATATAGCCTTTTTAAACATATGACAACAATGACATTTTTTCCATTATTAGTAAGGACTGTCTTATTACTTCTATTCGCGCGCGCGCGCGCGTTTTATATATTTAATCGCATTTACATTACCTGTTTCTTCAGTGAAAATGTAGTAGAGATAAGTCTTGCAATAACTGTGAAGGAAACTCTCTACAGATTACTTTTAAGATGGAAATCTCATGAGTTTATCCGTTACACAACCTTAAAGAATGCCTTTAAACTTCGAAAAAGTAATGGATTCATTTTTTCGTATTTTAGAGAATCAGGTTTTAATACACATTTCTGGTCGCACTTATCTTAGATCTCGCACCTGGATGTTTGAAATACAGTCTTCAAGACGCAATCGAATCATACATTATATATTTACGGTATTACTGAATTAGTCTACCTATAGAATTATATAAATGCAATCCATATTATCGAAAGTTTTATGTGACGGAAACCAATAAATATAAAAGAAAAATAAATAAAAAAGAGGAAATATTCATATAAAAACAGAAGTTAAAAATAAGTTTATAGATTTTCCTAGATATGAATTTACAAACAGATGTTAAATATTTTATTTTCTTAAAGCAGATGTAGCTGAAATGTTTTCATACTGTCAGAGAAGGTTTTGTTTGACACTTTTCCTTGATAACTACTTAACACTGTTGTAAATTTTTAAGGATATTCAATAAAGATAAAACAAAGTTGGTCGGTAATGGGAAAAAAGTTCTTTAATATATATATATATATCATTTTTTAGCTCTTCGTATACTTAAAAAGTGTTGTGGTACATACAAATAGTATTTTTCATTTCAGAAATAATTAAAATACGAATTCAGTTTGAATTTGGCAATAATCAGAGACATTATATATAATCAACAAATTTATATGACAGCTTTCATCATCATTTCTCTAGTAAGCACTGATTTCTTTCCTCTTCTGCTGCTCTCTTTATGTAACATCTGGAACTGACAAATGTTCTGTGAGTAAATACTAACACAAAAAAAGTATATTTATGGAAGAGTTTTTTTTTGAATCTTCTTATAGTACTTGTTTTAAAAATAGAACAAACAATGAAGCTTCAAAAGACTTTAGCATTGTACGTTACTCGAAATAGTTTAATGTCATTAGATGTGATACAAAATATTTAAAAAAATAAATCCGTAGAAAATTTGTGACGGGCTCACGCGTCTTTTCTTTAACATAACCTCTGGGTTCTTTGGGGGCCAAGATTAATGGCAACTCTTTTTCAACCAAAACCCAAGAAGCGAAATGTGAAAAAGAAATGCAAATAAGATAGCTTTTAAGTAACAGAAGTTTCAGTAAGTGAAATGGCAATTTAGGGAATGTTATGTTTGAAAGAGATACAAGCGTGAATTAATAGCCATTTGTGAAGTTACCTGGAAGATAAGCCATTAAATCAAGGTGCATACCATTGCACTCGCGCCCAGAAGTTTCTTCATAAGATTGAATCTAAATTTGGATTAAGGTAGGATTGATTATTTGATATTAGGACTTGTAATATTATTAGAAGTGAGAGTAAGCGGATTAATTATAGTGGTCTAATTTACGCGATTCGGTTTAACTATTACTGTGTGTTTATTCATTACAGATTCTCGCTTAAATAATATCATTTAAATTGTTAGACATTTAAGTTCCATTCTTAATAAAGTCATATTAAGAATTAAAAATGACTATCCCTTTTGCAAACCCTACACCTCTAGCTCACGCTGACAATCAAAGATACGGTCACCCAAGGGGGGGGGGGCGGTATCACAAATTTTTTTTAAAAATGGATAATACAAAACGTTAAAAATCAAAAGATAACTTTTTTCATTACTTAAACAAATTCATAACAACGGTAACAAAATAACTCATCACAATTTTATTAAAAAAAAAACTGTGTGGTATTACTACTCATAACATTCGATGTTTGATTTTCTCATTTAGAGTCCCATTGGTAAAAATTATCATAGAAATAAGCATTTAAAATAATTAAAAGACAGACCTTTTTAAAAAGTAATATACTAAATTAGTTATTATAAGTATTATTTTCAAACATAAATAGAAAAATAGCATAAAATGTTAAGGTTAAAATGTTTCCATTACCTTGATTGATAAAAATGTCTAGATAAAATTCTAGAAAATTATTAAAATGGTTTAATTCTAAATTTAATCACATTACGAAAAATTAGTTTTAAAAGTAGTAAGCACAAATACAGAAATGACATAGAAACTTTATCACAAAAACATTTATTTCGCAATCTAATCAATAGTGTCTTTCATGTTATTTTTCACCGAAATATTAGCAATTCACATAAGAGTGAGAAAAAAAAACCGGAAGTGTCATTTACACACATAACATGTCTGTGAAACATCAAACTCATCTTTCTTAATTAATCAAAGCTTTAGAACAAATACATCAATGACATTCCAAAAGTCGAGAGAAAAAATTATGAATGGCGAGAAAATGTTGACGCATTTATGACCAATCCGCAAATTAGGAAAAATTACGTAAGGTCTTACGTGTTTGAGATATTTGAGTTTCCTATTTGTTACTTGAATCAGAACAGCTCAATTGGCTATTGCGATAGACTTAATTTTAACCGTATTCAAATGTATTCTTAAATATATATATAATTTGAATTTATATAAGTAAAGAGAGAGAAAACGGAGGGGTAGAGGTGCATATTTATATATACACCTTTAATAGTTTCCGCAATTCTTATAATTACACAATATTTATATATCATTGTTTTAGGGTCGAAACTGGACTATGCCATTAGGTTACTACAACCCTATGTGTGAGTGATGATTGAGATATTCATGTTATATGGTCTTAAAATGAGGTTTTATGTTAAAGACACAGAAAACAAATTTTTAAATAACAACTCATTTCTATAAAAAAAATACTGGAGAAGAAATGACAATGAAAAAAACAATTTAGACAATTGTTATTTATATTTTACTACTGAGAAATAAAATTCTCTACAACATGTTCCTCTAATAACTTGTTTCAAATACACAAGAGGAGTTATTACATTACATAAACAAAGAACAAGACTCTAGAAATTACAAAAATATTAATAAAAAAAGGCGTGTTTTGTTTATTAACTTTTAAACATAAGTAAATTTTCAAAATCTATAACCCTTAGAGAATCAAATTTATGTTTTCTGTGTGCTTAAGGATAAAAAAAAAATCAAATGACGAATGTAAGCTCAGAAGTTTAATGGATTATTTTTTTTATAAAATAATTTTGTCATTGTAACAGCCATGAAAAATATATTACTTTATCATCAGGTTATAAAAGTAACGAAACGCGTGATAAAAATAAATATCAGCGATTATAAATTGTGCATTGTAATCTGTTACGAGCAATATAAAAGTTGCCATGTTTTTTACAGCATTATACTCAATATATTAATTCTAATTTTTAAAAATTCATTCATTTTCATCTGAGAGAGAATTCCATTTTATTTCTCAATTACCTTCCGTAAATTCATGCATTTTGAAGGTAATATCTACTTCGTGATACATAAAAAGAATCTGAACTTTATTTTGTTCATTGAAATACTTAGGTTAAAAAAAAAAAACTGTTTATATCGTGACGCGAACTCATCTTTTTTGAACCGTTCTCTTTTCACCTTTAAGTTGCTAAACGACCTTGTAGTTTTTTTTGTTTTACTGTAGAATAAAATCCATTAAGTCATCGAACGAGTTTTATTATGAGTTGATATGACAAAATGTACAACTAATATTTCTTTCTTGATGTATTTTTTATTATTTATGCAACCGGTATCGATGAAAAGATGTCATCAATCATCAACATTAATAGTGAGCGTCGATTTTTCAAAAAAGCTTACGTAATATGCAATAATTTTATCACGCAATACTAATTGCAAATAATTAAAAGGCTTAAGAAACATTGAAATTGCCTATTAGAAGCTTCCTTTGTAATTAAATAATTCTTTGTGATTTAATTAATTTAAAAGATGCCACAATTTTGAATTTTTTTAAAAATAAAAACAAACATAGCTGTACCCATAACTAAGATTTGAAAAAATGTACAATGCTTAATTAATTTGATGCGAGATTAAATCTATATAAATCGGTGGGAGTTAGTTGGATAAATTTATATGTATAAAGTAATCGAAATTTATAAATTAATATGCTAATTAAGTAATAGGTCAAGTTCAAAATGCATTAAACATTTGTTAACGTTTATAATCAATTTGACGTTCAAAAATAAAAGAACATGAGTGGAAGTGGGAATTACAAATAAAAATCGTGCAACTAATTCTTCCCTCAGTTCCACTGAAGATTAACCTTGTAGATCAGAGGTCGGCAACCTATGGCACACATGCCACATGAGGCACGTGGAGTATTTTTCAGTAGTACTCAATAGTTTTATGTGGAGTAGTTTTACTCTATACTTAACACTCTATACTTTTCTTTGTAGCACTCAGAAACCTTCTATAAAGTTTTGGGATAAAATTGAATCGCTGTCTTCGGTTCAGCTCCAAATGAATAATTTTATATTTTACGTATATTCTTATTTGTACAAAATATATAATTCTGTCATAAACAAAAAATGCAATTCTATCAAAACTTAGAAGATTTCATTGGTAAGTTGACTGCAGTAACAAAATAACAGAAGATATATCAAAAATAAACCAATATATATTTTTTTTCGGTTCAGTTCCTGTTCGAAGCCCTGTTAACAAATGAACATTTAGAGAAATCTGTGTCGAATTGAAAGTCACAAATTATGCCCTTGATATTGCAATATTAGCAGAACTACGCTGGGACAAGGTTCACATTAAAATGTTGAAGGAATAGTTAGATTTTGTTACTTTTATTTTCATGTTAATAAAAATCTTTAAATGAAGCGTAATTAATATAAAATAAAACTTTAAATCGGTATTTTTGATTTCTTTTCCCTAACTTTGAATGCATTTCGGGGGGAATTGAATTATTTCAAATATTTCTCACTGTGTGGCACCTAGACGAAATTGATTCATTGGCTTAGCACACCTCAAGTATAATGTTGCCGACCCCTGATGTAGAGAGACTAATGTACCTTAAGCCAGTCGTGGCTCCAAGTCCTCCTGTTAGCGTGGTGTTCCAGGAGAAAAGTTCCAGCTCAGGCGTCGTCCTTTTCACTTGACCGAAATTCAAAATTACTAGGTTCGACGTGAAGAACCCTCGTGCTGCTTCAAAGTGCAAAATTAATTAAAATCAAATAAAATAATAACTAATTCTTCAAATTTTAGAGTAGCTATGATTTAATTATATTTTTTCGTCAGATTTACTGAAGATACTCTTCCCAATAATGTATATTTTTTCATTTATAAGCGAAAAAAAGAGATGAATAATGATCTAAATATCACATAGTGTGTATATAGTGTTTGCATAATTAAAAGGATTAAACATTACGTAAACTATCATTTTTTAATTTCATGCAATACAATAAAAATTAAAGCAGCGCATAGGCAATTAAAATAACACAGACTTACTGTATTTTTTAAATTTTATGGCGTAACTAGAGGAAAGAAAAAGAACAATAAGGTAAAAGAAAAATTTGAATATAGGAAATATTCAGAAAAGTCGAAAGAACTAGAACATAAAGCAGTTTTACAACTTAAATCGCGCAATGAATGGATTAGTTGCGATAATATCGTAAAATGAGTACTGTTGACAGTTCAGATTGACTCGTTTAACCTAGTACTACTAGTTGTATGACAAGCAATTTGCTGTAATATCTCTAATCTCCATAACGAGGGCACTTCAACTGTCATTTCATTTACAAATCCCCATCTCACTTCGCAGGGAATTTTGAGGCTTAATGGAATTAATTCAACTATTATTTCACGCAATGATTTTTGATTGAATCGAGTTTTGAATCCAACAGCAGTGTCATTATTTGACCAATTATTATTTTTTGCCAGAGTAATGTAATGAAAGATTTGCAATGGATCTTCTGATTCGCAATTGTCAATTACACAAGTTTTATATTTCATACCCTTTTAATATAGATGTCATTTGAAATTTGAAAATGTAATATCATTCATTCTGCATTTCCTTTTGTACAAATCAAGATTCGAACACAAAACTCTTCATGTTACCAAGGCCGGCTCTAGGCCTTTTGCCGCCCCGGACAAAAATGGAAATTGCCGCCTTCTCTCCAAGGCAAGAAATTATGCTTAAAAAAGATAAATTGTTCACATAGATACACACCTATAAAACTAGAATAATTCTTGGGAACAAAAAGGCAGTAAAACAATATATTGCCTTAAAAAATACAAAATAAATCGAAATTAAGAACATAATTAACTGTTATTATTTAAAACGTGTAAAATTTAAGAGAAGGAATAGCCCATTTCAGCAGGCCAATTTCTTCAAAAAAGAGTCTACTGATGGTGAGGATCACAAGCATTTATTTTAACTTATAGTAACTACACATTCAAGACTAAAACAAAACCTTTCCTCTATCTACCAATAGTTCTTATTACCCCTGTCCCTTTTTGGATAGCTGTCATCAGACATCGTATGGATGAAAGGAATGTCTGTTGTGACCCCACTCCGGGATGGGGAGAATGTTACTATCGAAAGATGTGTAAACATGTCAAATTTTATGATTTAGCATATACTTCTGCCTCTGCCGCGAACTCTAAAAGTTTCAACATAAAAAGAAAACTGACACTAAACACGCATACAAAATAAGGAAATAAGATACGTGAAATGAAGTACCAAATTCACAAAAAATAATATTTCAGGAAATATATCGAGTTTTTGTAACAAATATATATATATATTTAAAATTCGGTCCAAATGCCGCCCTTAAAGTTTTCCGCCCCGGGCAGGGGTCCGGTTTGTCCGGCCCTAGAGAGCCGCCCCTGTGATGTTACGAAAATGAGATTGATTTGAAAATCATTCAAGTTTTTAATATTTTTCTGATCAAATCCTTCGATTGAAACACCAAAATATTGATTATTAGTTTAACGGGGTGTCTATTAAAGTCGCACTATAAAGCAACACGAAGGCTATTGTGTGGCGACCGGCTTCGTAATTTTTAATCATGATCAAATGATGAGGACGACACCTGAGCTGATACATCCTCTGCGAAATCCCACACCACATCAAATGGAGGATTTGAGTCTCGACAGAACTAAAGTGCATCAGTCCCTTTACATGGCAAGTATTCAATGGCACTAGGGCTCGAATTCATGACACGACAGGCATGAGTCCACGATCGTACCACAAGGCTGCGACAGTCACTCTTTAATGGAAACTTCATAAGCATGCTTGAAGTTAATGTTTGTGGTGTGTAATCAGAAAAAACCCACAAAAGGTCAAATTTAAAAGCGAACGCTTGCTTGATTGAAATTTACGTCCCACTCTGAAGTAACAGGAAGGCTATTGGCAATGAACCTCGTAAATTTCAGTGAGAGTTGTATTTAGTTCACACTATAAATCTGAACGAGAGCTGTTGGTGACAGACCTCGAAATCTGAACCATGGTCAAGAGACGAAGACGATACCTGAGCTAGTACCGTCTCTCCTTTCACACCACATCACGGAAGGACGTTTGAACCTCGACAGATTTAACGTGCATCGGCCCCCTCAGCAAGGTAGGTCTTCAGCGGTCCCAGGCTCAAACTCATGTCATACCAGCCACGTTACCTTAACCACTAGGCTACCGAGTACACCACGTAATTTTGACCACGGTCAAACGACATGGACAACACCTGAGTTAGCTCTTCCTGTCCAAACTTCTACATCATGCCAAGGAAAGAATTTTGAACCATGACTGACTAAACGAGCATCAGCCCCACTACTCACGACGATGCTTCAGTGACACAAAGAATCATATCTGCGATTCGATAACATCAGCCATGAGTTCGCGATCATGACCAACACAAGCGCTTGCAACTCTAAAAAAACACAATATTTTAAAATTTATACCGTAACAAACATAATTTAATCAATTAAATTTGTACATTAAACTTTAAAAAAATCCACAACAAAAATCATTCTCTTGCAGTAATTGGTTATTCACTTTTTTTCTACATTTTTCTGTTCATTTTCCATTCAGTCTCGTGCTAGTGAAGACGTATTAAACACGTGTTAAAATATATGGTTTTAAAAAGTCTGATGTCTTTTCGTTATCTAAAGTTAAGAGCCCTTAAGCTGCTACTGATAACTATTTTTGAAAAATGTTTGACATTTATGACAACGATAAGGTACCTACCCTTTCCTAATCCACAAAGATTACCGGTGGCAAATCTTTCCGATAGGTGTGTCAGGTGGTTTTATCTGGTTACGACTCCTTTTAAAATGTTATCTGATATCTAGGTGATGAAATGATTTCAATATATAATTTCTTATTCTACAACCAATATATTTGTAGATTTAAATCTCCCAATTGCGCAAAGGACTAGAAAAGAAAAAAGAATTCAGTACTCATGACAAAATTTTCACGTGTAACAAAATTACAGCCGAGATACCAAATTCTGTGTCTGGTGTTAAAATTTATTCAAAATATACGATAATAGCTTTTGGTTATCGTTTGGCTTAAGCAAACAAAAATTCAAGTTGTTCTACATAAAATTCTTTTAACTAATCAATCAAAACTTTAAAAAAATTCAGTATTTAAATTCTTAAATAGTGTCTAGATTTAAAAAAAAACAAAAAATATTTAAGTAACATACTTTTTAGATATTAAGAACTCTAAATAATCCCAAAGTAAAAAAGATAAAGTGTAAATGTTTTAAGAAAAGATCTTCCCTTTCCTTGTTATTTTGATGCTGTGATATATATCTCTATGTAAAAAAAGTTTTTCAAGATGCGGCAATAAATTTATTACGTACTATATCTTTCTATAACGTTGAAGATAACTCGTCAAGTTGGCAGCCCCGATTTCGCAGGTGTCGAGCAAGTTGAATTGACCACAATGCAATATTGTAAGGATTACTTGGACTGAAATCGTTGAGCGAGAAGAAAGGCGTTGTTTCATACGAAGACTTATTAACAATCAATGGGACGAGTTGAGTTTGGTGTTTTATGGCACAAGAGCCAGTTTTGGCTATACTGCGCCAAACATTCATAGGTCTGTGCTCTGGACGGGAAAAGAAGAAATTGGATGACAAGATGGAGAGTCGAAAATAGAGAAGGATCACTAGGGTACCCCGGGTTCTTATGAATGGGACTAAATACTCAACTTTCCAGAAAGCTGCAAGAAATGCAGGTTTATCCAAATCCGAGGACTTAAGCAATGAAATGTTGGACGATGCAGTTTCAGTGATGAATTTATCTGAAGAGCAGTGCCAAGAACGAATTTTGCGAAAAGAACAAATAAATAGAACTATATAATGCATGCAAATTACAGTCTTACAATTTGAACAATGAGTGCAAACAGTTGTATAATTTATACAATGGGGGTTGGTTCACCGTTAGGCCCAAAAGGCGTACCCCACCCTCTAGTATTTTTTAAAAATATTTAAGGATCTCAGTGAGTAAGTGAAGGTTTATGAATGTCATGTTATAAAGCAACTCAAAGGGTATTGGTGACGAACTGGGTGATTTGAAACCATGGTCAAGTGATGAGGACGACACCTGAGCTGACATACACTCTTCGAACTTCTACGCCACTCCAACTGAAGGACTGAGCCACGACAGATTTAACGTGCAGCAGCCATCTCTACACGGCGGGTCTTCAGCGTTACTAAGGGTTAAACTCATAACACGCTGGGCATGAGTCCGAGACCATGCCCACTTGGCTACCGTAGTCACTTAAGCAACCCAGAAAAAATTTTAAAATCTAAATTTTAGAAGAAAAAAATAGACTGGCATAACGTTTTACATTTATTCACAAGAAAGAAAGCAAAACAAAAGACATATTTAACACGTGCAAGACGACTTGTTGATTAACTATCGTATACATTATATCAAAAAATAAGAAAAAAATTTTTAATCGCAACAATGATTTAAAAATTAGAAAAATTTTATTCATCATCTTTTGTTGAATTTTATATGGAAAATATTTGAGTTCCACAGAGCGTGTGTTGGATAGGTAATATTAAAAATCTCATTACTTAATAGAATTATTAAAAACATACGGATTATTTAATAAACGAAAAAATTGTGTTTGGCTTTTTAAAAAATCAATTGATCCTAATCACAAGAGAAAGGTCTGTTAACGTCACTCCATTAAGCAACATGAGGGCTATTGGCGACATATTTGTGAGCCTCCGTCAAGTGATGAGGACGGTACCTGATCTAGCACCCCCTCTCCTAAGTACTACAACACAGCAATAGAAGGATATTGAGCCTCAACAAATTTTACGTGCATCGGCTCCCTCAAAGCAGCGGGTCTTCAGTGGCACCAGCACCAAGACTCGAACTTTCGAAAGTATGGCCATGAGTTCGTGACTAATCACTAGGCTACCATGGGCACCCCAATGTCAAAAGCAATAACAATAAATCAAGAATAAAAACCAAGTAAATTGGGGGAAACAGCTCACTTCTGAAGAGGTGAGCAATAATTACAACTATCTTTAACTAAATAGATGAATTAATACGTACTACTTAAAAAAAAAGGGAGCGAAACACTTTTATCTTATCTAAAAGGAAGTTTTGAATAAAGCTTTGAAAACAAACATTTCGTTAAGCGAACCATTGTTTAACTATCTATTAATATTTATAGATATTAAAAGATAAATAAACATCTTGTTATAAATGCAAGTTCATTTAATTCTAAAAAATGCAAAGATCATCATATATGTTGCTGTTACTTATGCCACCTGATCGACAGTAACATCAGATCAAGGTCCACGAAATTTTTCGCGGCTGAGGGCTAGATTTTTTCTCCTGTCGTTAGCCTTGCAGGTAACAGTATGATTTCGTTCGGTTCCACCCTAATTTTGAGAGAGAACACCCTAGGGGAGGTCAGGGGCCTCCCACCTCTCTTCCACCAACTCCACGAGATGACTTGAGGCTCGACGGCTATTTAGAGTACCCCATGCTGCAAAGGCACTATACATTTACAAACATCCATGCCTTCTCCGGGATTCGAACCCAGCACCGCAGTCAGTGTCACTAACCACTATACCGGATTTGCGGGGATCATCATATATAAAACAAATTATTAATCATAAAGACGTGATTTAGAAATAATTGAGCGTAGTACTCAAGCAAATTATCAAAGCATAACTAAATTAAAAACTGAACAAATGAATTAGCATTTGTTAAAAAAATTATTCTCGTCCTTTGACACTCAGTCATTTTGACTGTTGTGTTTGATTGTTTTTGCAATTGTTTGAATGGAATTGTTTCTAAATCAAGTCAATCCTTTTTTAAAGAAAAAAACGGAGTTTCTTGTATTTGTTAATTTGACCGGTGAACACAAAGTTAGGATAAAAAAAAATTCTGTAAACTTAAGTTTTGACAAACTTTTATCTCGGAGAAAAAGTGTCAAAATAATTACCAAAGATTCATCCGTTAAAATTATTAAATCATTTTTGGAATTTGAAGAAAAGGAAATGTGAATACGTGCTCTTTCCTCGAATAAGAAAATCCAGTTTGAATACCTCACAAAAACTTATTTAAAATTGTAAAAAATGTTCGCGTAAATGAAATGCCGGTTTTTTTTAAAAAGAAAAAAAAGAACTGAAGCTTTATCCTCATGACAAGCTGTTATATGCGAATGAATCAGAGAAGGTTTATTAACGTCGCACTTTAAAGTTACACCATGACTTTTGGTAACGGACCTCATTATTCTGAACCACAGTCAAGTGACGAGGACGACATCTGAACTGGCACCATCCCTCTCTACAGACTTTCGCACCACGCTAACAGGTGTTAAAAATAAAGAATCACTTATACTCTCTCGAGGCTGTTTTCAGCTAATGTTAAAGAATAGGACCCAAATTCGGAATATTTTTTCATACATAAAAGTTCACACACACACACAAACATTATTATTATATTCTGGCTACACTCTAACCTGTAGAAAATCACTTATTTTATCATACTACTCATTTTTATACGAGGTGACACATTTTTTCTCTTATAAAATGTGTTTCGCATTTTTTCTCCTATACCATAATGCTAAATGAGCTATCCCTTAACATGTTAAAAGGAAAAACAAATTATTTATGAAATATTATTAAATTTTAAAAACACTATCTTATAAACAAATGTATGAGTTACAATGTTAGAAATTTTTATAAGCATTGAGGCATTTTCTTCTGTCCGAAAATGTGCTCCGGGTTAAGTTCACGTTCTTGGTAAAATGGCGAAAACAGCCTTAAATGAAACATACAACATGCTATAGCGTCATAAGATATTACACACTTTGTTGCTTATATTTTATTGCATACCTTGGAACAAATTTCGAGATATATTACTGCGATTGCCTCTTTGATATTTGTTTTTAATTAAGGGAACCCAAAAATGTTTTGGTTGTGCATATGGACTTCCTAACCCAAAGTCATGGGATTCTTAGGGATTTAGACACTTCTTTAAATTAGGAGAGAAATACTCCACAAAATGATTTATATCTTTGGATATGTTAAAGGAAACATATTTCAATTTTAATTTCTAGCGAAATATAGTGATTTGCGCATTTTAAGGGGTCATCTATAGTTGAAAAAAAAAACTCTAATTAACCCTCTAAGCGGTCTGCACATAAAGTCTTGCCATTCTGGAGATGCTTCAAAAACGCACTGCATATATTTTCAGGTGGGGTTCTCAAAAGCGGTTGAGCCGTATTTTTAAGAATGCGGCTCGGCCGCTTTTGGGAATCTTGCTTGAAGGCAGAAAAAGCATCTCTGGAATGACGGAATTTTACGTGCAGACCGCTTGGAGGGTTAAACACCTTATATCATAAGTTGAAAATGATTTTTCAGTTACTTTCATAGACTATTTAACTGGTAATCTTCATTGTTGTACATATTTTCGTAAAAATATCTCCTACTTACATGCTCAAAGTTGCAAAACATCGTCAAGTATTTATCAAGAAATTCAAGTAAATATCTAAAATCCACAGTGTGAGATAACTTTTGGTTACAATGTATCTAAATTTAACAACTGAGAAATAAAAACTTAATATTTGGTAGTCGAAATAACTTAGCCTCACATTTTGAAAGCATTCGACTAAATTAATTCGATCTTCCCCATTTTACGTAAATTAATTTTATTACAACTTATGATACTAGCAGTTTCTCTTCCAATGATCAAAAATATTTTTATAAGCTTTATTTAAAGCACTTTTTACACGTAACTTGCAATTATCTGAACTAAGAAAAAATTCCACATATAATACTATTTATAACGTACTTAGTAGCACATTACAAATAGCAAATTAAAATAATTAGCAAAAATGTATTTTAATATGGCTATTTAAGCTAAAAAAATACAAAATCAAGGAGAAAAAGTATAAATAAATTTCAAATTTGACATTCTCCTAGTTCAAACAGATAAGATAAAATTGTTTAAAATTTACTCTATAACAATAAATCTAGATAAGATAAATTTAAAATAGATTAAATTAAATTTGAATTGACCTTATCCTCTTCCAAAAGATAAATTATTCCAGTAAATATAAAGTTATCTCTTCACAAGATCAGTTGAAAAGGTGAGTAAAATATTTATTCCAAAAAAAAAAAAACAAAAAAAAAAATTAACAAAAGTGGCTCGAGGAAAACTCGGGAAGAAATACCGTTTTTTCCCCCCCTGTGTTTTAGTTACAAGTGCAAATCTGGGAGAAATGGCAGATTTGTGATATCTTACAACAATATGGATGAACAACTTGGAAAATTACAATACATTTTTCTATGCTGGCTTTGTTTCATATGGAGAATTAGACACTAAGTATTCTGAACCAAAGACTATGCATCCAAGAAATATATGAAACAGCCTTATAACGGAGGTTTTTGAACCAATCGAGAAGGAAGTGTACTCGTAACATTCAAAGATGTATGTATCTGAACTGATATATATGTTTATTTTTTCATACCATTACGATGCATTCTAAAATAATTATTTCAATGAATATTTTAATAAAAGGGATATAAAGCACGTTACATTAATGCCTAAAAGTCTTTAATTGATTTTATTACTAAAAATGTAAAAAAAAAAAAAAAGAAATTTAGTCGTAATACCAAATGAGTCGATTGTGTGTGTGTACAATATTATTTCAAATAATACAATTATTTAATGAATACAATATTATAAATTCAATCGAATATGCAATATTATTTTAACTATGAAATGAAGGCTTATGATTTTCTTTTTACTTGTAACTTAATTCCTTTAATATTTTTCACCGGAGTGCTACTCGGTAACCATCAACATTAAAAAAAGTACAGATATTTAATAACTCTATCACATATGCTTATTAAAAGCCCAATTAAACTACACAAAACACCAGGAATATTTAAACTAGAACAGAGCATAATTTTCTGTATTAATAGTAATAAAAGTAAATAGTAGTGGTTGATAATGATAATTTAGATTGTGCAATTATATCACTAAGTTAAAAACTCTTATTTATATATATAAATAAAAATGAAGTGTCTGTTTGTAATTTGAAATTAACAACTTTTTACTAAATGCATTTAAAAGTATATAAGGTACTTATAAGAAAATATCAATTTTTAAAATTTTTGTCTGTCGATCTGTTTGTTCCGGCTAATCTCTGAAACGGCTGGACCAATTCTGATGAAACTTTCACTGGCAGATAGCTAATGTTATAAGGAATAATTTAGGCTACTTTTATTATAGAAAAAAAATTAGGGTTCTGCGAAAATAAAATTAAAACCAATGAAATGATGAACAATATCCGTTTCAAATAGGGATCATTTATTTCAATCGACAGTGTCAAAGGTCATGCATCCCTCTCA
>BMAV01014271.1:81595-104763 GCA_019973955.1 Trichonephila inaurata madagascariensis | reverse complement strand
CCCCCCCCCCCCTGCTTGCAGATTCATTTCACCCTACTGTTTTTTAGACCTGTTTTGAACTGACTATTGTATATAGAGAGATTGTTCATTAAATTTAATATTGTATATAGAGAGATTGTTCATTAAATTGAATATTGTATATAGAGAGATTGTTCATTAAATTGAATATTGTATATAGAGAGATTGTTTATTAAATTCAATATTGTATATAGAGATTTAATATTAACGTATTACACATCCAGATACAAATTACTTCCATTATTTTAAAAGTTTATTACACAAAATTTGTAACAATGTGTTATTTTGCTGAGCAGAAGGAAGGTGTTTTCAAAAATCGACCCACAACAGAGTTACGGGAGTTATAAATTTTTAAAAAAATCTTTTTTATCAGCTGTTAAATCTACAGACTTAAAATTAAGCAAACATGGTTTTTTATTCAGCTGAGATAGGCAAAAACCTTTTTGTTTAATTTACAATTCCCCTTAAAATTGACTCATTAAAAACTCCTTTATCCTTCAGTCTGTATTGTTTAATTTTTCAATTCACCCGTGCGAAGAACGGGTATACTAGCTAGTCAAAATTAAATTATAGAATAATGATCGATTTCACGCGCGCGCGAATCATTGCGTTTAGATCAAGATAATGATCACGATAAAAAAAAACTTTATGTCATTAATCAAGATCAAACAATGATGATCGACAGATTTTGAGCAGCTCTTGCATAACAGATTTTAAAGCAATTACGGATGGTGTCTCATCGCATCATCATCATGGGAAAACATTTCTAGATATATCTAATAACTTATTAAATTTTTTATGTAAGCTCTTATTTGAGCCGCAACTTTATGTTTTAATGTTAGACTTTTTCGATCAAACAAGACCATCCGTTCTTTTCTATAGAATTAGAAATTCAAGGGGCAATCAGCAATTCAAATCGAATCATTTATCAAAAAAAAAAAAAAATGGAAAGTACAGAATGCAATTCAAGGGAAAAAAATTAACTAAACATGAAAAGCTACAAAGTTTAATTTTGCCTTAGATAATTATAAAAGCATTTTAAGAAACTTTTGCGCTATTTAAACACAATATAGTGTATGATTATTGTAATTTAAAAATTTATCAGATCACCTCATTAAACGCCTTTTCATTGATTGTTATAAATAATTTGAGTAAATTTTTTCGAAATAATGAAATGTATTTCGAATATAAAAATTGTAAGCATTTAATGATTATTTTATGGATGCATATGACATACTTTTCAAAACATTTAATGAAATTATTAAGTTAAGAAATAAAATACCTGTAATTAAATTTCAAAAATTGAAGTAAAAAACTTTGTATCACAATATTTAACTGTATGCCATTGTATTGTAAATTTTTTTCCCCTGTAAAATATCTTTTAACATTTATTACATTCTTTTGCCATTTTTAGCACAACTAAAACCGATTTCAAATACTGAAATCAGAATAAAAAGAATCCTTACATGCAAAATGGAAAAACTTTTTAGTTGCTTGAATTTTGTTTTGGAATTAGTTCATATTCACATCGCGTGCTGCGTTTCATTACAAATCTACAAACTATATACATGCTCATAAATTTTGAATTTTAAAATTGAACGAGATGATAATATTACATGATTTCATAATCATATGTGGATTTATGAACACATTTCGAATTTGTAAATCAAATCTTCTACAACTTCCGATTTGTATTTCAGAATTTCATAATCAGCATATCAAAGCTGTGGCAACATCATAAAGCAAGCCAATATTGATCAGATCATGTAAGATCTAAAATATGTGGTAGAATTCTTGTTTATCAAATTAATATTATTCCATCTGTCGCAAACAGATGATCAAACATTACCAAAAATATTTCTGAATCCTATTATGCGCAGTGATGTATGAAGGATTGTTATCACTTCAAGTTCAAGAGAAGGGCCTAATCTTGAGACATTAAAGGATAGAAAAATAGTCCTAGAATAATAATTAAGACTTGTAGTTAAGACATATATATATATATATATATATATTCATTTGTTAAATTGTTTGTTTACATATCTATAGAATGTTTCTGAATTTTAATTTTTTACCTCATTACAAAACATTAAATGAAAAAGACATAATATAAATATTTGGAAATACATAATTCCTTTTTTATGTATTATTCAATAAATATATGCCATGTTAATTTTAAAAAAAAAGTTTTGCCAATATATCTGAATACATTAATCCTTGTTACTACGATAACATCTTCCCTGAAAAAACAACAATCCCCAAACAAGATTTTTAAAGTTTGATACTACTTTGTAAGTTGCTATTTTGCTAATGTAAGAGGAATTTAAAATATATAAATTGCTGCATTATATATCACACACGATTTTTCATACTATATTTCAAAACCAATAAATTAGATTCTACCTTCCTACTATGAGCTTTATATGTACAACACTTTAAAAAAAATTGCTTTAAAAATGATTCAATATCTTTCTTGAGGAACTAGTTCTTTGTTTATATTATTACATTGCATAATAATAAGTTTGAGGTGAAACAGATACATAATTACATCATATGAAAAATGGTATGTATATAGGAGAAAGATGACTCACTCGAGATCTCTGGAACTACTAAACCTACAGACAAGAAATTTGGCAGGCATGCTTCTTTTGTTGAGTAAGTACAGATCCAGTAAGACAGGATTTTCCGGAGATCGAATCCCAAGGGGATAGGATGCTGGAGCATTATATACTTAAACATCCCTTTTTGAAATTTTAAACTGATAAATTAGAAATTCGGCAAGCATGTTTCTTTTATTAAGTTGAGATTCATCTGGAACAAGTTTGAGAAAATTGTCACTAAAGGGAAGCTTTAGGAATTAAGGAAGAGTAATAGATAAAAATTTCTATTTTTGAACAATTAGACCTATAACACTGGAAATTTGACAAGCATGTTTCTTTAGTTCAGTAGAAAATCGTGTTTGTGAAAATCAACTCCTGGAGGAGAGGGGGAGGGATGTCTAAAAGTTAAATATACTTTCACTTTAGAAATTAATCTCCCATCCTTTAAATCCAGAAGTGAGGGCTATTTGTTTTTCTTTATAATCGAAAGCTGAATGTTAAGACTTAGATATCGCAATAACTTATTAAAACATTTTTTATGTTTCTACTAGGCTGCAGATTGGTGTTTTATCATTGCAGACCTAGTACATTCCCGGAAGCTAGCATCTCTTTTTAAAGCGGCACCCTATAGGCGGATGCCAATTGCCGCAGGTAATTTTGACGCCCAGCTTCTTCCCTAGAGGAAGGCACCTGAGCTACTTATTAAAACAATAAATCTTTATATAACATTACGAAATACCCAGCGAAGTGGGTGGGTGAAGGCTTATAAAGTTTTATTTAAAAGGGTTCTTAAAGTAAAATTTTTATATCATGAAATAAAATGTATATTTCTGTGTACCACTGCTAAAAATGCACAAAGATGACACATAAATAATCTTTCTTCATTATTTAAATGAAATCTCAAAAATCTCTTAATACACAAGAGAGAACTAACCTATTTAATCATTTATTATGTAAGCAAGGAATTGTGTAAGGCATCATTTAATAAAAAGGAAATCTTAAAATTTTTCAGTTACATTTACCGTAACATCCGGCGTATAACAACGCGGACTATTAACACAAAAAATAAGATGGAAATTTAAGTGTGCGCGTTATATACGCCGGGTATAAAAACGATAGCCTTAAAAAGTAATAAAAAAGTTGAGCATAAAAAAAATTACTTCTACACAAATTGAAATACTGTTTATTTAAAAGAAATGACATGCCTTATGAATTAAAAGAGTTGTAGTTTTAGAAGTACACAATTTTTTCAAAAGTCTGGGATAATACCTCGAATATATGACTTCAAAACATAAGAACATTGTATACTAATATTTCAAACTTCTTCATAAAAAAAGGGGTGGGGGCATTATACGGTGAATGTACCTAAAAATAAAAAATAAAAAAAATTCAGCTTGAAAGTATAGGTGCACTTAATACGCCGGATCTTACGGTACTACATTAACAAACACTGAAACTAATGATAGAGCTCTGATGTGAACTTTCATTACCAGAAACTTTAAAAATAGTGATTGAAAAACTTCTATCACGATGCAAGTAAACTTTACCAAACTGTATTAGCAAAATTCTTTTACAAATCCAAACTTGCCACTTTCTTTTTATCTTATTTTCTAATTTTTTTAGAGCAGAAACTTTTGAAAAATTATTGAAATTAAGATAAAATATAAAAAAAAACTGATCTGTTGCTAGGGTAAAGTTTCATTTGTTCTTTTCCAAAACGCAAAACCTACGAATACATGCAATTCTGCAGCAAAGTTTTTATGCGTGAAAATGGTAATGTGGCGAAGAATTCTCACACCTGTGATGTCGTAATTGTATTTGGGCAAGCAAAGTGCGTCACTAGTAAGCAAATTTGAATTTCACAGGTATGCAATTCCTTTTATTTATTTTCATTATTATTTTTTTTTGTCAACCAGAAAGGACATATATTTTCCGAGACTAAGGACAAGGCTCACAAATCGCAACGTCAACAATCCATGCGAAGATTAAGGCTTATTTTTTGTTTGTATCATACCCATCAGTATCGAAAGTAGGACAAGAATTACAGAACATGAATTCTCCGAGAATGTTATGTCTGCTAAAATTTGTTTCTTAACAGATCATCGTAGACAGTTATGAGACGTAATATACAGAATCGAAAAGAAAATTGAACAACGCCACGAAACAACTTTTTAATGAAAATTAAATAGAGTGTAAAATTTAAGAAATAGATAATGTTAAAGAAATTTTCAAGAAAAGATGTATTTGTCCACGAGGATAGTAAATACATTATTCACCAAAAATGATAATATTTAACATTCCTTTGAATGCAAGATAGATTAAACATAAATTTATTTTTCAAGAAGAAAATTAGTTATTTTCAAATCAAATTTTCTTAAAAAAATAATTTAACTTTCTTACTTTGAACAATCACATGTGAAGCACGTTTATCACCTATCCCTCTGTTTTCATGCCTTTGAAAGTCATCTCTATGATTGTGGTTATTAGAACAGCCAATGAAAAACATACATTCACGTAATTCTATACTGTTTTTATTAATACTATTAAACATATCTTTAGCTGTTCATTGAAAGAAAGATTCTGATATTTTTTATGAGAAAAGTATCCGAGACACCTGTTTTATAGAAGTAATTTTTCACCAAAATTATTATTCCATGATTTCTTCCAACCTCTTGTAACATTTATAGGAGGTAATTGCAGTTCATTATTCAGTATCATAATGAATTTATTAGAAGTTACACGTGAACAACTTCCTCTTTTCGTTGTTTCACTACTTGGCAATTTGATCTCGGTCATATCACACATGTGTCGTTTGGTGTATGGAATTCATCTTATAGTTGATTTTTTAACGCCATTTGAGTTGTCAGAAGCACTCAGATAAGAAATAACTTATTTTTGCTTCCAGAACGTTATATTGTGAAAATATTATTTTCCCACACAAATGATATTTACGAAGAAAAAATGAGCAGTGTTCAAGGTTATAAATTAGCTTATTTTTGTTGAAACTGAACATTAATTATGAAATATTTGTCAGGTGAAATTTGTTATTAACACGAATCAAAAATAGTACGTCAGAATTAATATAAGATTCTTACTGAGTATTCTTGCAACGTGTGTCATGCATAAGTTGAGAAAAATAATAGAATAAATTGTTTTTAATGGCACACAAAAGTGTTTACACACACAGTTACAGCTCTAGATTGAAAATATTAACTCTTTCTGTATCATATTCAATGCTCTTTTGTCAGTGTTAGAACAATAACCATGCATTTGCGGAAGATATTTAATACGGAATATCTATATATATTTGAGTCTTATAAAGTTTAATTATTTTCTCAAAAAACATTTTTTGAAACAACTTATTACATTAATTAAAATTGTATTGAAAAGAAAATACTAAGCTGAATTCTGTGTCTAAGAATATTTTTTTTTCGTATACAGATTGGTTCCAACATAAATTTAACAAAAATATAATAGCTTTTAATTGCTTTTTAGAATACAGATAACATTGAATAGTAAAATCTTAAGAAATAAGTTATTTGTCATATATCATAATCACAAAAAAATACTGCAATTAATTTAAATCACCAACTTGAGCAATGTTAGCCAATTAAAAATTTTATTGATTCAATCATTTTTGGAGGTGTATGAAACATTGGGACAGTTAAATTCACACTATACTAAAAAGCACGATCTTACCCAAACTGTTAGCTTTCCACATTACACTAAAAACAGGCACAGTTCAGCCACTGCTACTATTTCGTTATTTGCTGGATGTTGTTCGTATGCTTTATCAGACGTTTTGTAACTTTCAAGACCTTCTACGAAACATTTCGCGAACTAATGAGTAACAAAGTAGGTTATTCTTTTGCTATACATGAACTACTTTAGACAATAAGTTCTTCATGATTACTATAATTTTTTTTTATCCTTGTTAATCCTACCATAAAAATCAAATATTTTTAACATTGCCCAACCATTTTTTATCAATTTCTTTTTAGTGTTTAAGTTTTTTTTTATTCAAGTTGCTGTAAGTTTCACTTGGAAGAGGATTCTTTAAAAACTATTACAGTCAAGCTTGGGATAACTTCATGATCACTCATCCAGGGCAAGGCCTTATTGATAAAAAAAAAAGTTGGTGATCTATTGAACACTGCTCATTTCAAAGCAGTTGCGTTTTTTGTAATAGTGCAGGGATTCAAAGAATGTAAAATCAAGCCTCATGATTTCCTGGAATATAACGAGAATGATTTGACTACAACGAGAACCAAAGATCATGTTATTATGGGCAAGCCAAAAGTAAAGTGTTGTATCCCTCGATTCATGAGATCTATGTTAAACCTCTATTAGAAGACTAGATAGATAAACGCCCCACATGTTAGAACTACTCAAACTTTGAAGAAGGAAAAAAAAATCGTGAGGAAGTTTTGTTGATAAAATACTAATTTTAAGTTATAATCTCTACTGTGAATTAAAATTTTCAACTCAATAATCCTTTTTATAAACTAATTAAGAAAAATGTGTATATCGCAGTGATTTATTAATTAGTATAGACTTATACTTCTAACAAGAATACATTGCATTTTTATCAGAATTCAGATTTAGCCCGGTACTGGGCCATTCTAACAATACGTATAAAAATAATAATTTACTTCAAAAACGAATGAAAAATAGTCAACTGTGATCATCAGAACATCAACTTATAATTTTGTCAACTGATTATTTGCAATAGTCACACTGAAGAAGTATGAGGGCAATGGACGACGAACTTCGATGAAAATGTTACCAGTGCTGGTATCCACTCTCTTAACTTACGCACCACAGCTACATGAGAACTCTTGAGACTCGATAGATTTTATGTGTACCTGCCCACAACTGGACTAAAACAATTCGGGTAATGAACTCGAGACCTAGACCACTCAACTTACCACGGCTTTATAATTTTGTGCTGTGCACAAGTCGACACAACTGAATTGATACCTCACGTTAAATTTCTGTACTACATCAAGGAAACGATCAATTAGATTTAATATAAAAAGTCTATTTAATCCAAGTACTTTTTACAAGGACAATTTTCTATGGCTCTAACAGAATAGTTCTTAGTGCCATTATAGTAGAGGAAAAACACAAAATATCTTTAAATTTAATATCAAAAGAATTGGGATATTTTCTTTATTATAGAGGATACACAATTTTATACAGATCTCGAAAAATAAGAAACGATATTGGTATGTGTTGTGTGTGAAGGATTAATAGAGTAAAATGAGTTTTATTTAATTCAGCAATTGCTAAATGTTTGAAGTTTTAAAAATAACAAATGAGGATCATATACAATTTTAAAAAATGCTTGTATCAGAAAAAATATCCATGACTTCATAATTCAAAAATTACTTGAAAGCCGCTGAAAGATTTAGTTACGAACTGTCAAATGAATATACAGGAACTCATAACGGAAAATTTACATCACTGTCAAAATACATTTTGTAAAAATTAGATCTACTTTGATTCTGAAAACAATAAAATCCTTAAAAAATGATCGAATTCAAGTTGCATTTTCAGATATATACGAATTAAATCTATATTCGAAATTTTCGAGATCAATAAAATAAATTAAAGGAAAACTTATCTTCATAATTATGCAACAATGGAAGAAAACGAAGCTCAAGTCATTTTTTTTCGAATAATAAACATATTATTCTAGAACATAAAATAGAAATTACATTAATATGAGTTTTGGAAAATTTTCGTAACTAGATCCAAGCATCCATGACTCACTGAAAGCAAACTAGGGCTATTGGCCGAATCCCTAAGACAGAGCTCATTACAAAGTTTAGAACTGCCGTTTCCTGGAAAGCAACCATTCCTGCACTCAGCTTTTATTGAACAAAAATATATTTCTTCCTTTTTTTACAGGGCTACTGGAAACGAATCTGATAATATTGAGCCGCGGTAAAGTGGTGAAAAAGACAATTACTGTCATTACATTCTTTAACCCTTTCGTGGGCCTTGGAAAGATTACTTCCCATCTACATGATCTTACAAAATACACATGTGAAAGCGCAAAACCCATTATAACACATTAGCCTTATTATTATAATTATGGGAAGACTAATTCTTGCTTTAATTTCGAGATACTGCACATAATCCAGCGATTATGACATCCGTAAATTGGACAAAAAAAGATTATACTGTGTCCAAAAGCTGTTGCTGTATATAACGATGTCATGGGAGGGGTTGATCGCTTCGATCAAAGTAAAGAGAAAGATACCAAATAAAAAGATCTGTAAAATGGTGGCATCGTACTTTTTATTTTCTTATTGACCTTGCCATCATAAATAGTTTCATACTGTAGTAAGTGAACAAAAGAAACAGAAGTTTAGACCAGCTAACATTCCGAATAGCATAAGCTCGTCAGCTAATCGACGAATATTCCCCAAGAAAAAGAAAAGGATGTCCTGCTACCTTCCAAGCAAAGAAAAGTCTAGTTCCGGATGATGTGCGCTTAGCCATCGTGATAAATCATATGCCCAAGATGGTTTCCAACTATAGACGATGTAGGAAATGCAGCAGAAAGGGACAAGAAAAGAGAACCCGCTACATGTATGTAGAGTGTGATGTCCCCTTGTGCATTGGAACATGCTTCTCATCTTTTCATAGCAAATTATCACATTAAATTTAATTTTCTTTAAGATGGTGAATGGTTCCTTGGGACGTATTCTTTCCACCCCTAAAATTTAAATGTAAACATAAAGTTTGGCAAAATAAAATATATTTCCTTAAATGCTATTGTTTAGTTGTTAATAAAACATAAAAAACTGCAAGAAATTCAAAAGAGAAATAAATGGCCCACGAAAGGGTTAAAATTAAACACGCCAACATTAAGACTTTGAACTTCGATAGATTTAATGTGTGTGTGTGTGCTGTAGCCTCACTACACAACGGGTTTTCAGTGACATTAGGATTCAAACCTACGACTCAATTTCAGCAACGCAGCCACGAACTTACAATCATGACCATTCAACTCTTATCACCGAGAAAAAGTTGAAGAAATCATTATTCCGTACGGCAGTATTTGATTAAACCAGGACTCGCTTATAATTTTTTATTCGAATGACATTGGTCATGACACCGTTGTAATTTATTATGCATGATAATACCCAGTTATTTCATTTTTGAATTTCTTCAATAACTTTACAGCCAAGCGGCAAGTAAATTGTTTCGTCCCTTCTTGATTTTTTTTATAAGACATCATGACTTAAGGTTTTGAAGGATTGAATTCTAATTTTAAAAAATTCGACCATTCTGGAACGAAGATGAGATAAAGTACAAGCATTATTAAGACAAGTCGTCCGCAAACGCAATTTTGTAACAGTTTCGAAACTTTGATAGCTTACAAAACAAATCTTTCGTGATAAGACTCCAAACAAAAGGTCCAGCAATAGATCACAGAGGACAGGCCCTCTTCAAATCAAATTTCACCGTGGTATTACCCAAGGTGAGTTCAGCAGAACGAAACTGGAAAAATGTTATCATATCAGGTTGTAAATATTTTTCAAAGTTTTGGAACATCATGGAAAATGTAAAATACCTGGTCACCACGTAATAATCAAAAGCCTGTTTTATATGTAAGAAAATAAAGTAAGGTCACATAATTTAATTTTTCACAATTTTTTATCATACTCATTTTTCGATAATATTTTAACGTGTTATACAAAACCTTGGAAATGAAGTATGTTCTTCGGGATTTTATATATTCACGGAACTGAAAAACATTGCGATTATTAAAAAAGTTGCGTGTTTTACGGTTAAAAAAGAAAGCAAAATAAATCTTATTACATTTAACAGCTTTTTAACTCCCTTTTATAAGCTTCACTTGTATGTAACAGAATCTTTGAACTCGGAGTTTTTACCCACTTTAAAAGGTCGAATTAATTAGAAATTTTACTCTCTTGTCTAGGATCGATGACAATGCAATAATTTTATTCCATTGTTCTGATCAGGATCATCAGGATTAACGATTTCCCTACTTTCAGATCCCATTCCGCATCTGGCGACAAATTTCCAGATTTGGTGACTAAAAGATTATGTTACATCTTGTTCGATTAATTATACAGGGATGTTTTTTAGTTTTTTTTTAAAGCTATAATTTATTTCTTAATCGTAATATAATTCTCAGATTTATACATACATACATATATGCAAACTGTTTGCTTTTCTGCCGAAAAGTAATTGTAGCCGGAAAGATCGTTTGTGGGTCAAGGGAAATTGCTCTTTCAATAATAGTAAATGAATAGAAATTATCTTGGCTACAGATTTGTAGATAAAATTGATCAGCAAAACAGATGTACCTAGAAAAAATCTAGAAACGTTTAGGAGGATTATTTTACAAGAAAGATTTAGGTGCTATAAGATTTTTTCCGATCTATAAGAACGATACAGATAAGCAATATTTAAATCAAAAATTGAAAAACGAAAATGTTTCATTTCCTTAATACTAAATTGTAAGTGTTATGTTTTCAATAGGTATGCATTTCTTTTTAAATTTCGCTGTTGTACATTTTATGCGAGTGTGTTAATTATTTTCTGTTAGCTAAAATTAACTCTAATTGTGAAAGAATCTCAGAAAAAATTACTATTTACTTTATGACAGAGTGTTTATTAACGTTGCACTATAAAACAATACGAGGGCTGTTGGTGACGGAACTCGTAATTTTTACCGGTCAAGCGAGGAGGATGACACTTGAGTTAGATCCCCTATTTCCAAACTACCACACCACACCAACAGAATGTTTTGAGACCCAACAGATTTAACGTGCATCAACCCTTCTATGCGGTGGGTCTTCAAAGGCATTAGGGTTCGATCTCATGACACGCCGGCCACGTGTTAGTGACCATAACTACACTAGGCTACTTCGATCACATACTACTGTTTACTCCGAGCGAGTGAATATTAATGTCGCACTGTTCAGCTACACGAGGGCATTTGACGACGGACCTCGTAATTTTGAATCATGGTCAAGTGACGAGGGCGACACCTGAGCTAACACTCCCTCTCCTAACTACCACACCAAGGGAAGGACGTTTGAGCTCTCGAGAGATTTAACATGCATCACTCCCCTACACTGTGGGTCTTTAGTGGTACTGGGCATGAACTCATGGCATGCTTTCCATGATCCGATACCTTGACCACTGGACTACCGCAGCCCCACTGTTTACTCCGAAGAGCCAACTTGTTAATTGCGTAGACCTTTCCAACATTTGAAAGACAGCCTACCACGCAACAATACCTACACGTGTTTGTACATTTAATAGATGAATAACTTTACTTAAAAGAGTATCAACTGTTTAAAATTGAGACATCCATAAAGAAACTTATATGATAGAAATACCATAAAATCCGGCGTATGACGCGCACTTTTAACTCAAAAAATAGATCAAAATTTACGTATGTGCGTTATACGCCGGGTATAAAAATGAGAGCTTAAAACATGAGCATATAAACAAAAAATTAGACTTCGTACATATATCGAAATACTGTTTATTTAAAAGAAATGATATTCCTTGTGAACTTAAAGAGTCGTAGTTCTAGAAGTACACTATTTTTTCAAAAAACTGAGATAACTCTTTGAATAAATGACTTAAAAACATAAGAGTATTGCTTACGTACATTTCAGGTTTCTTCGTAAAAGAGGGGGTGCGCGTTATACCGCGAATATATGTAAAAAACAAAACAAAAAAATATAGCTCGAAAGTACGGGTGCGCGCTATACGCCGGATTTTGCAGTACTTCCATATTTGCATGATCAATAATTTTCTTTCTGAAACCACTGTAAAAAGTGAGTGAGTGAATATTAACGTCGCACTGTTCAGCTACACGAAGGCTTTTGGTGACAGACCACGTAATTTTGAACCATGGTCAAGTGACGTGGACGATACCTGAGCTGGAATCCTCCTCTCCATTGTAAGGAGACATTTTGCTTAGGAAAATATTTATAATAATTTAAATGATCGTTTATGTTTATATAACCAATGTCATTACATTCATTAATCCGAGGGCACAAATGATATAAATCAGTGGTTCTTAAGCCTTCGCTCGCACCGCCGCCCCCCCTCCCAAGATTTTGAACACAATGAATTGATTCCCAATACATTGCCAAGTGATTTAAAAGCTCCTCAATAATCCTAAGACTCTGCTACGCATAGAAACTTTACCTTTTTTTCTTTTAAAAATATTACGATAGTAATTTCAAGAACATAAATAATGTATTTATCTATAGTTAATTAAAATTATTTTATTAATACAATTAAAATTTTCTTAATACAAAAATTTTTTAAAAATGTATTACTTCAATTTTTCCTACGAGGCCTTTGAGAGTCTGTAACGGAAGGAAATCTTTACTTTAAACGAGAGGCTTTCATGAATCCCGTAGAAACACTCTGGGGAACCCTGGGGGTCCGCGGGTCACAGTTCAAGAACCACCGATATAAATGATAAACCAAAAAAGGAGTATTGTAATGGATACCATAAATATACGACCAATGGGGGGGGGGAGATAAGATAATCCACTGCAAATGTTTCGATTTTTTAAAATTATTATCTGCAATATCAGAACTTATATTCAATAAACGAAGGGAAAAGTTTAAATCCTTAGTAAAAGTGAAGAACCATCAACAATGGTAATCAAATTGCACTTGAATCTTTGTTTTTAAAAAATAAGCTACTGTGACACTTACCTCTTAAAACAATCCGTCTTAATATTCTCTCAACAAATGCAATCAATGCCATAGGTAAAAAGTGACGATTTCAACTGAATTTAGAAAAATTTTAAGGGGTATAAACACGTTTTCTGAATAGGTTACAAGAAGAAAAGAGAACAAGCAACTGTGGCGATTGTTTTATGGTTGAGTCAGTAGTAAATGTTATCTTGGGTTCAGTGTTATTTGCACAGGTGGATGCCACTGTTTTCGCTTACTGCTTTTCTTCCTTTGTCATTAAAGTAATTACTTCATTTTGCCTACGTTTAAAGATAAAAAAAATAGCTAATCATGGTATTTTGTTTCTAAATAGATGAAAAAGACTAATGAAACTAAGAAATTAAAAGTTTAAGGTAGGTATCTCAAAACCTCTCTTGAAAGACAAGAGTATAATTTAAATAAAACCAAAAAAAGCAAAAAATTATAAACATCTCCCATATGTGATATAAATATGCTTAAAAGCTTATTCAAAGTACACTATTGTAATAACCAGAAACCCAAAATCGAGGAGTTAAATGCAATGGTGAACAATCTGCGATTTCTGGGTTATAAAGACTTATTCATCTTCTGTTTATTATGCATATAAATATACTGCATTGTCATTTTATTCAAATTTAATGCAGTAGACCATTTTACTAGAAGTTTTAATACTGCTACTGGTGAAAGGCAAGTTTTAAATATATTATTTTCAAGGATACAGTACAAGCTTAAATCGGACAAGTATACAGCTTACATCGGACCCAAGTATGTTTTTATAATTACAATATTAATCGATTTCACAATGAAAACCGATATTGTATTAAAATTCAAATAAGTTAAGTTGCTTGTGAAAAAAATATCTTTCTATATCGAGGATAATTTATCTAATGGATACATATTTTGTTTTAATTGTAAACTTTATTATTGTTATTTAAACGTTATTTAACCCAGGTAATTTAAAAACCTCAATGCTTGTTAAAATTTAGATTAAGTCTTAAAATGTCTTACTGATAATTTTTAAGAAGGGTATTAATGTTTTAACACAGAAAAATTCAGAAAGAATGAATTATACTTATTTTTAAATTTAACAAAATGCGTATTAAATTTACTTAAAAAGGAATTACTTCGTATTTCATTTAAAAAATACATGAAAGTTGTTATCAAGAGATTTTTTTAAGACAAGGTGTTGCTTTTAGCAAAATATTAAAAGAAATAGCAATATTTGAAAATAATTTCAATAAAAAAATATATTCAAGAAAAAATGGGTACTTACGCAGGCGTCTTCCAAATTTTTTTAAAGATGTCGAAAAAGATTCCAAAAATGACATGTCGATCTTGTGATAGAAAGAATTTTTCGTCAAAAGTACCACTCACAGCTGTCTTTCATATCTGTAAAAAATATAATGATAAGCATACAGAATACTTGTACAATTATTTCTTATAATCAAAAGGACAATTAAAAGCAGCAACTTTAAAAACAGTAAAAAAAAAATGAACATTTAAATTTTGGAACAATTTCTTTATTATATATAAACAAAAATTTTATCAAAAAGTTTCCATTAAATTACATTACTAAAATCATTTTTTTATGTCTAGAATATCGATATAAAAGTTTTATAATATTGAAAAGGAAAACTACCAGCTATACAAAATTTTCTTTCTATAATGAAAACGGCATTTTAATTTTACTTAGTAAATATACCACATTAAGGTGATTTTCTGAAAATTAAGTAGAGATAAATAAGGAAACAAAACGTAAAGTTAAGTTTCAAACTATTTCAATAAAAGTGCTAAACAGATCTCCTAAATATAATTTTTAAACAGCTGTGGAAAATCTACAATTCATACTTCATTCTTATGAGCCAAAATAAATGTTTACATAAATCTTTTCCATTTCGTTAAAATGAGTCAGTTAAATAGTTAAAATAAATTTGTTCTTATTCCTGATCAATTTACGAAAATAAATTTAAGTGTATAAGGAAAATTTCTAGGAAAAGTTTAGAGTTAATATACCCTCTTTTATCTTTAAAAAAGAATAGCATACTTTATTTAATTAATGAAACTAACTTTTGGATGTGTTTCTGTATGAATGATTACTTAACTTCACATACTCGAGTTATGCAGTGAGAATAATATAACGAAAACCTAACTGAGCCGGTATTTTACTCGGACTTTAGTTAAACATCACTCGAAGACAATGATGAATTTACCTCATCAGTTTACACGCCGATCCTCAACAATAGTGAAGACAATTCAGTTACGCCGGCCGACGAGTGTTAAACTCTTAGGAAATCATTTATGATGTTTTTTCATTGGAAAAATCGAGTACCGAGATGACTTGATTAGACCAGTGCCGGTTTGAGCTCATTTCGGGCCCTGGGCGTAGAAGATCTACAGGTTTCCTTGGCACTGGAGGATCCAAGGAAAATCTGATTAAGTCCAGCTTATACGGGCCCCTGGGGACCCCAAGCGCCCAATGGATAAACCTGCACTGGATTTGATTATTTATTGATATCGCAATACAAGAGATATTGGCGACGAACCTCTTAATGCAGAGTCACGGTCAAGTGACGAGAATGGCTGTGTGTGTGTGTGTGGTTCCCTACTCTTCAAAGTTCTTCATCACTCCAGTGTGAGGATTTTGAACATCGACAGACTTAAAGCGCATCATTTCCTTTACATCCCGGGTCTTCAATTACACCAGGTTTCGAACCTGTGACTCGACAATGCAAGTTCACGACGAGTTCACTCGGCTACTGCGACCAGCATTAAGACGAAAAAATTAACAGCAAAACTTTAAATTGAATTACTGTATTTAATATTCTAACACATTATTCAAGGCATTATGTTGGGAATCTTTATCAAGCAATGCAAAAAAATTTACACATCGTAAATGAGTCCACTATACCTATGTATAACTGTCCACATCAGCTTAATACACCTCCACAAACTCGACCGAAATCAAAACTCACTTCTCCGCGACAAAAGTAATTGCATACCTTCAGTTATACGAGATATTGTATATCTTTTTAATAGGATTATAGCAATTTTTCTAAACTGCTAATATATGACTCACACATTTTTATTTGAATGTTTGTATATTCATGGTTTCACTATTTAGGAAAATATATTTACAATTTCTATGTATATAGTCAATGAGTTTTTGGCGATGAATCACATAATTCCGAATTCCAAAAAGTCAAAAAAGTATACAATCTAAGATTTAATTTTTTTTAATTCAAACTTCTACATATTTTTGTGTTAAGGTTTCTAAGTCTAGGCGAAACTATTTACATAATTTCATACAAAGAGTTTTAGGGGGAATTTGATTGATTGATTGATTTAATATTAACGTCGCACTGTTTAGCTACACGAGGGCTTTTGGCGACGGACCACGTAATTTTGCACCATGGTCAAGTGACGTGGACGACACCTGAGCTGGCACCTCCTCTCCTAACTACCACACCACACCGAAGGGAGGACGTTTTAGCTCTCGACAGATTTACCGTGCATCGCTGCCCTACACGGCGGGTCTTTAGTGGTACTGGGATCGAACTCGTGACAAGGCAAGCCACGGTCCGATACCTATACCACTCGGCTACCGCGGCCACTAGGGGGAATTTGAACTCCGTTCTTGTGGAGTCTCTATTTATCAAATATAAAATTTTTAAGAGTGAAAATAAGCTCGAAATTTAATAGACAATTTTTATACTTTTTTCTTAACATATATATATTCGTACATTTTAGCGTACTACTTAGCGTACTACTTTTAACATTCAGAAATCAACAAATGATGATTTTTTAAAATAACAATTTCGTGCATACAAGTTTTAGTATACAGTAATTAAGCGGTTTTCAAATCCCGTCGATTCGTCTTTTGTTCTAGAGAACAATTTAGTAAAAATGGTGAAACTGATAATGAGATTGAAAAAGCTGTCGATCTTGCTAGGCTAATAAATTTAGAAGCGGATAGTGATAACGTTCAAGAACTAATGTATTCCTACTATCAGGAACTGAAAGTGGATGAGCTCGTAGAAATGCAAGAGCAAGACATTGAAGATCACGAGTCTTTGGAACCAATTCAATCAGAAGATCGAAACATGGTGGTTCAGAATTTGACAGAAGACCTCAGTTGAATTGGAAAAAGCTTACAAGTTTTAGAAATTACAGACTCCAATGAAGAGTGTATTTTTTAACAAAACAAGGAGTAAAAGAATTATTAGCGTACTAAGAGTAAATTTTGCGGGTGTAAAAAATTTTTTGAATCGGAAGACTACTTTGTTAGATTTTATGAAACCTCCTACATCAAAAAAACTTCGGCTTGCGATTTTATATTTGAGTTATCTAACTCAAATATAAAACCGTAAGCATTTATTTTCTAAATTGTTATTGTCTTTCGTCCCTAAATAAAAATAATTTATATATATTTATATGCGAAATCCTACCCTGATTTATGCGGCTATCACTTAGTCCTACCTATCGCGTAAGTTCGAAGTATTACTGTATTAAAATAACTCTAAGAGAATATTATCATACAGTTTATGAAATAATTTTGATAAAATAAAAAAGAAGTCAAGTAAACGTTGCTCTGATATCAGCATAAGCAAAGGATTTCGTTGGAAGGAGAGTAGCAATAGTTTGCTTATGTGGATTGTTTTAATCAAAAGTTTTTGTATGAGAAGTGTCATAAAACACTTCACGAACATTTCAGATAAAGATTTTTTTTTTGATAAGTTTCACATTTATATTCATAGAAGTTTACTGAACGCAAATCAATCGAATATTTACTTTTAAATTCAATTCGATTAACTAAGAAACTATTGAATAATGGAAATGTTAAGAGTATATAATCCTTCATTGTTACACATTTCTTTGTCATATTTAATTTGCCATTAAAGACGCAGTGTGTAAAAGGGATGATGTACTCGAGGCTCATGTTGTCATGGTGTGGTATCTTGGTAAGGAGTGTGCCCGTTCAGGTGTCGTCCTCGTCACTTGACCGAGGCTCAAAGTTACAAGATAACAAATCAGTCGTATTTAAGTTGGATTTTTTTATTCGCTTTTTTCCCCGTTGTCCGTGGATTTCATAATACTAATCATATAATCATCAGTATAAATAAGCTATGAAGCAATAAAAATTCAGCGGCTTTCATTTAACGAGGAAGATTACAATGACGCTTTGAAAACGTTACTGTCCAAAGATATTTGAAAACAAATCAGATGCTATTACTTCCTTGTTTCGGGTATTTTTAGATCGTCTAATCTTGACTTCAAATGCATTTATCTCCGAGGATAAATTTCTCTTTGGTATGTAAAATAAGAATTTTAATACATTTTCGAGCTTACGTCAGTGGAGGGAAATATATATTTATATTTCAAAATTAATACGAAAAGTATCAAAGTATTGTGATATTCTTTGAAGAGAAACTGATTGAATGTTCTACAGTGTTATATTAAAAAGAAATTTTTTTAAAAAAAACATAAAATTCAGAATTTTTGGCTTGTACAGCTATAAAATGCATCTTCCTAAGAAAAAGTGGAATTTTACAGAAGATATTTAATTTTTTTCATCAATAAACATTCGTAAATATTTAATATATATTCTCTTGTATTTATATAAATTATGAAATGTTATATGTATTTTTTATCAAAAAGTTTGCGTTTTATATTTAATTTAGCATTTTATATTTGTGAATTCATTTTTATTTCATCGATAGCTCCATATTACCTGAATATTAGGAATATAAAATTTTATCATGTTTTAAGCTCTATTTTATGCCATAAAAGTGTACAGCATTGGTGAGTGAGTGAATATTAACATCGCACTGTTCAGCTACTCGAGAGCTTTTAACGACGGACCTCGTAATTTTGAACCATGGTCAAGTAACGAGGACGACACCTGAGCTGGCACTCCCTCTCCTAACAACCACACCACAACAACGGGAAGACGTTTGAGCTCTCGACAGATTTAACGTGCATTACTCCCCTACATGGAGGATTTTTAAGGGTACTGAGCTCGAACTAGTGACAAGCCAGTCTCGATCCAATGCCTTGACCACTAGGTTACCGCAGCCGCTGTGTAGAGTGTTGGACGTAAAGATAAAACTAAAGGTGGTAAATTCGGGGTTGGGTTCAATGAAGTATCATTTTGTGTAAAAATTATTTTTTCATTCAAGTTAGGTTTTCAGAAAGATGACATATTGTTAACTAAATAATGGGTAAAGAACATGGACGACCACATTCTCTCCTCACCTGGTCTCTACTGAAAATATGTGGCCGCTAGAGGACGCTTCTGTTGCTTGATGCAATCAGCTCAGTTATGTGACATTAGTACTCACCTAGAACAAAAAATCTATTGAACGATCGAAATTTTTTTAACGATGATCAAGACAAAGTTGAAATGCATTTCGCTTGAGGGATTGAAGATTTTGAAGTCTAGTTGTATTGAAAGAATGGCAGCAAATGTTTTTAACTGTCTTCGGAGGAAAATGATATTGAACGTATAATTTACGGATCCTAAAGCAAGCAACTGTTCTTCACATTTTACTGGGATAAATAATTCCAATCTTTTATTGATAACATAAAAAAGAAAAGTCATTTAAATGTCTAATTAATACTTATTGATGAATATTAATAAATCATTTACAACTTGATTACGATAAAAGTAACGATAGAATACTTACATAATCGGCATGAAGAAATAAAAGTGGAGTAGAAAGAAATATTTTCGTAACAGAATGATTGCAAATGAGAAATTCAAAGCAAATTCATGTCTATTCAGAAAGCACCAGCTGGTATTTTATGTGATATCGGCAAAAGCAAACCATACAACACGAGCTTTATCGGTCAAAAGTCCCGAATTTCAGATGTTTTTTTCATGATTTGCTTTATTGCTTTGAAGTTTGACAGTGCCACCTGCTTTTCCAAAGAAAGCGACAGTTTATATTTGCAATATATATTTATATATCTGTGATTTGTGTCGTAATAAATTTCAGTGTTTGTGTTATTGACGAATGGTAAACCTAGCAATAAAAAAAGGAAGAAAAGATTGAACCTAAAAAAAAAGAGTTGAAATATACGAGAGAGAGAATTCATTGTATACAAAAACGTGAATACATCTACTCGGAAAAATGTAATTTTGTTCAGAATGTAATAAAAAGTAAAGAACAAATGCGAATATACAAGCATAAGAAATGGTGACTTGAATTAGAAATTATATATATGTGTTTGGTAAATCATTAAATTATACTGAACAATGGGCACCTTTTCTAATTCTGGGTCCATGCACTATTTTCTTTCCGATAAATATTGATAACTACATTTTTCGCAAGATGAGGCCTATTGGTGAATAATCTAGTGACCTTGAATCACGGTCAAACGACGAGAAAATTTGAGCTATAACTTTCACTCCCCACCATGTTCCATTCGATGTACAACAGTTCTCATCATTCCACAAGATGGGTCTTTTATAGAATCAGAACTTGAATTCTTGATTCTACTTGAACATCATTATCCACGAAGTTTGCAAACATACTCTGTGATACCACTACTGGTATAAGTTATTGGTATATACAGGGGGTACCAAGATCATCGGACAACTTTATGGAGAGGTAGGGGACATCACAAAGATTCAGATTTGTATAGCAACCCATGGTCGGAAATGTCTTCGGCTGTAGATGGTGCTGTTCACAAGAGCATGGTGGAAATACACCTGCATATTACCGCAGCCATTTGAGTTGTCAACGCCCACAGAGCAGTATGGGACGTTTTACGAATATCGAGTCGGCAGATATGCACCTGGATTTAAGGATTGGCAGAAGGAAATGCACGAGCAGCAGAAAGATTGTGCCACGAAAAATACCCTCAGAGAGATGTACCAGGTGAATTAGTGAGTGAATATTAACGTTACACGAGGGCTTTTGGAGACAGATCTCGTAATTTTGAACCGTGGTCAAGTGGCGAGGACGACACCTGAACTGGCACTACCTCTCCTAACTTCCACACCACATCAATGGGAAGACTTTTAAGCCTCGACATATTTAGCGTGCATCGGCCCCTCTGCACGGTGGGTCTTCAACGGTACTAGTCTCGATCTAATGACACGCCGGTCACGAGTTCATTACCTTATCCACTAGGCTACCGCGATGTACCGGATCGCCGGTTGCTTTCTAATTTGCATCTCAATTGTGTAAATGTAGATCATTACCAGGTAATAAGCACTGTGAGGACGGGCCGCGAGCGACTCGAACTCCTAGCATAGAACAAAATATGTTAGATACCATTCGAAGGAATCCGAGCCGTCACTGCTGCCGTAAGAGGATCTCGGAGTAGTGATCGTCGTATGTTGGAAGACTTACGCTCATACCATCTTCAAAGAATATCACCCAGAGCACATGTAATATCTTTGACCAATAAATATATTTCAGATGACCTCAGTCTTGTGTCTCTTCGTTCCTTGTACCTGTCATACTACTTTCCCACGATGCGTTTCTGACCATAGGTTGCTATGCAAATTTGAATCCTTGTTATGTGACCCCTATCTCCCTATAAAGTTGGTCCCAATAAACCTAGGACATCCTGTATAAGATGAATGATTTATTAACGTTGCACTCTTAGAAATATGTTAAGAGGGGATTAAAATCAAATTGATTGCTTATTCATTCTAGTCGCACACTTTAAAGCTACAATAAAACTATTGGCAATGGACCTCGACATTTTGAACCTCGGATAAGTGATAAGAATGACGCGCCAGAAGCATCTTATTCTCTGAATATCCGCACCACAATAAAGTGAGGATGTGCAACAGTGTAGTGTGCATCTGCCATGACGGATCTTCGATGATATTAAGATTCAAACTACGACTCGACAGAAACAGCTTCCACTAATTTGTGATCATGACCATTTAGTTACCGTGGCTTGCAAAAGTGATCTAAACTAGTTAAAGAATAAGACGTCATCCTCACCACACACACACACACACACAGAAGCATTAAGTTCACCTACATTCCTTCCAGGCAATAAGCCAAACGGCAACAAATAGTTCCGTTACTTAATTGCAACACACACACCTCGTGTAAATATCAAATTCTCTAAAAATTATATTAACAAATCAAATAATTAAAATTATTTAGGATTTTAATACGTATTTCAAAGAGAGATCCAAGAAATGTATCAAATCTATCCGCGACCGCCAAAATTCTTAGATGAAGCATGGAAACATTTTACAAACTTTCATATTACAACACCGAAATGCCATTTGCATTTAAGATACAGTATAAATTAATGTTCCTATTTTATTATGTTTGTATTCAACTGAGAAAACTTTCAAATTTACGAGTCTCTGCCAATAAAACTCCTGTGTCTATTATCAGTAGTCCACAAAATATTTTCAACATAAGATAGAATAAACAAGTTGCATAAGAAATGTAAAATATATTAAAACAATTAAATCGATATATTTGGACTAAGAAATGAACTATAAATATCGGATGTTTTCCCATTTGATTTTATTATAATAGCATTAGAGGAACACACAAAAGCCATTGGTGATCACTAACTAGTAAAAAGGGTAACACATGAACTGATATTTCGCTCTCCAATCTTTCCTTACTTCACCACATCATAGGACTGTCTCTCGTAAGTTGGATTGGATCTCAGTCTCGAATATTCCGAAGGGTGAGTGATTGAATATTAACATCGCACTGTTTAGCTATACGAGGGTTTTTGGCGACGAACCAGGTAATTTTGAACCATGGTCAAGTGACGTGGACGACACCTGAGCTGGCACCCCCCTCTCCTAACTACCACACCACACCA
>BMAV01014271.1:19339-81495 GCA_019973955.1 Trichonephila inaurata madagascariensis | reverse complement strand
TCACACCAACGGGAGGACGTTTCAGCTCTCGACAGATTTAACGTGCATCGCTGCCCTACACGGTGGGTCTTTAGTGGTACTGGGCTCGAACTCATGACATGCCTGCCTTAATCCGATACCTTGACCATTGGGCTACCGCAGCCCTTTCGAATATTCCGAAGGAGGAGTCTAATTAAATTCGCGCTCGAACTCGGGAACATAACCACTCGGCTACAACAAATAACATCGTAATCTTGATTGAACGGTTTGAATTAATGCCTCCCTATTAGTAATACGGGAATACAGGTAATGGATGTCCTAATTCTGAACAAAGATCAAGTGACGAGGTACAAACCTGATTTAATACCAATCCCAACTAACTTCCAGACTGTGGGAAGATTTTAGTATTTGGTAACTTAGCATCATGATTGACTTGATGATATATATCTAAATAGGCACTCTATTTTCCGAAATGGCCGGCGAGTGGTCATGGTCGGCGTTGTTCCTGTCGAAACGAAGATTCGAATCTGATTTCACTAAAGAACCAACGATATACAGGAGCTCGTGTACTTTAAATCTGTCGATGTTCGAAGTCCTCATATTGGTGCGAAGTGAAAATTTGTAAAGCGGAGTGCTAGATCAGGTGTTATCCACTTCATTTGACCGTTAGAAATTACGAAGCTCTTCGTCAATTGCCCACATTTTATATTTCAGAATGCGCGCTTAAACAAACCAATTTCTAAAGTTCTATACCACATAAGAACTTTAAAGCTCAGTTAAGTATTGCGTACAATAGTCTCCATTATTATATATGTGAATAGTTCTCAATCGTTTCTTTCAATGATTTTGATAGATGTTTTTTTTAGATAGAATTGAAATTCAAATTTCCGATTCACTTTTCACTTATATTACCATTTAAGCTGTGAAAGATTGAATTTATTAATTTTACGTACTATGGTTTTTAATTATTCTCATACATTCTCTATAATATATTTTGAAATATTACCACTATAGTCCTCTGTGCATAAAGAAATATACTATATTTTTTATAAGAATAAATTGATTTGAAATTGTACACGTTTAAAATTTGTATCCATTATCATTATACATTAATACACGATCCGAATATAGTTAAACGTTTCGAATAATGAGATGAATTCGTCTAACTATGTTTGCTGTATATATATTAGCTTTATTAAAATACACACACACACAAGTTGAACATAATTTTTCAGAATTATAAATATAGTGCTAATCAATCTTTATTATGAGTAAAGGTGTCATAAGGAGGAGAGACACTCAGTTTTCGTTATTTTCATTGCAGCAGACAAAAGTGGTATATTTGTTAATATATTCCAGTAAAAACAAAATTATGACATTGATTCAATTTTACAAAAGAATTTTTACATTATGGATGCCATTTTTAATGCAATTATTTCCTGTTTATGAAATTAACCTTAAAAAAAATGCTTCAAATGTCGTAAAGTTTGACCTTCGGTTACCGACTACATTCGGAACGGCGATTTTGAAAAGCGTATAAATGAATAATTTTTGATATTTAGTGTCAGTTGAATTAGAATATATCTATGAAATTGTTTTAAGTATATTATTACAAGAAAAAATTATTTAAATGCAATTTTTTGACAAATGAAGAAAGAATGACATTTTCTCTCTCAAAACATTCTCCTTTTATGCAAAATAATTCTGTAATATTATTTTGCCTATATATGGCAAAGACCGGGATTGAACTGGATCGAGATTCTATACCCAGATTGAACGAAAATTTTTGATAAAAAAAAATTGCAATTTTCAGATTTACAATCAATTGAAATAATAACGGATATATTCTTTGTTGTAATTTCTCTACTCTCTGTATAATATATTAAATATGAATAAATCAACTTCTAACTTATATATAAGAAAAATCTTAGTTTGCTGCTGGTATAGATGTCCTCGCTATATATAGTCAAAATATTACTATTATAGAAGCATTTTTCATAAAAGCGTGTTTTGAAAAATTAGTAGTTTTTTCTTCATCTTTTGCCAAAAAAATTACATTTGTATAATTTATTCTTGCAATATTACTTTATAGAATAATTTTATATGTATATTCTGATTCAATTAACACTAAATATCCAAAAACTGTTATGCATTTATACGCTTTCTTCAAAATCACGGATCCGAACGTAGTCACCTTAAAATTTAAAAGTCAAGAATATTTAGCCATATCCCAATCTTTTGACACGTTTATCAGTACTTACGAATGATTCTTAGACAAATATTTATCTAAGAAACAGATGGCAAACACGCTTTGTTAAAAATAAAAAGCTTCATTTTATCTTATAAATAATTCAATATGCTTTGTAGTAAATAAGTGATTCCTTTCATTTGGGGAAAGTGGTCTTTATGTGTTTCCAATGAGAAAAATAATCAATTATTTTACAAGATTATTTTCTTTTTTAGATTTCTTACATTAACCTGTTAACTATCATGCCCGAGATAATCTCGGGCACAGCACTAATTCTCAAAAATGTCACGCCCGAGTATTATACGGAGTAATTGACTATGGGTGGTGTAGACCGCTGTGACAAAGAAATATCCTTTCATTCTCTCAACAATCCGAAAACTCCAGAAAAAATATTATAAAAAAATATATCTTAACATTTATTAGACAAGGTACTCTGGAACTCATTTTTGCTCCATAAAAAATGTAGTTGTATGTGTGGGAAACATGTTAAATGTATAGAATTTCGAATCCAAATTGCAGAAGAGCTTTTACATAAATATGATGATGCAGCTCCTGGCATACTACCTACATTAGATTAACTGCCCGTCTTACTGAACACGACATTTCACACACACATATCCCATATTCCTCCTACTCCTGCAAAACGTCAACCTTCTAGACGTGCAGTTTATTAAAAAAAAAAAAAAAAAAAAAAAAAAAAAAAAATTGAAAAAATGATAAGGAAGGAAACACGATTATGGTGTAATATGTTTTTGATCTGTGCTTGGAAAATCGTTGTTGTTGTTACTTATGACACCTGATCGACAGTAACATCAGATCAAGGCCCACGAAATTCATCGTGGCAAGGGGTTAGTTGTACTCCTGTCGTTATCCGTAGCTTTGAGCACCATACAGGTGACAGTACAATTTGGCTGGCTTTTTCCGAAACCAGTTTTGAGGGAGAACACTCGGGGGGGGGGGGTATGAGGCCTCCCACACTCTCTTTCTCTTCTACCAACCTCATGACAGGACTTGCTGTTCGATGGCTATTTAGAGTACCTCCATGCCACAAAGACACTATACATTTACAAACATACATGGCTTTTCCGGGATTCAAACCCAGGCCCTACGGTACTGTAGTCAGCGTCACTAACCACTATATTGGATGGGTGGCGTTGGAAAAGTGTTTCCTACAATCCCAGTGTATACTACACAAAACTGAATTATTAAACTACTAATTTCATTCATTTTTCTTTATTTTTATTTTATTTTTTAGAAAATAATGTTCTCCTAGAAGCGTAACTCAAAGTAATTTAGTATACTAGTAAGTAATTCAAAATACTAGTTTTTAACTGCTTAGTATATTTTTATTTTGTACTAAACATTTGATTTTTGCAATAAAAAAAATATGACAATTTATGTATCCAAATCATCAAAATAACTTGACAGTTAAAGGGTTAACGTATTTTTTAAGTATTGTACTTCATTTCTTTTAGTTCAATAATTTGATGCTGGCATGTCTCTTGACGTGTGATTTGGTAACAAATTATATTTTAAATGAAAAGAAAACGACCGAACACAACGTGTAAATGCGCAATTTATCTCGCTTCAAAATATGAAGGTTGTTGGCAACAGACCTCATAATTCTCAACCACGATGACGACTTTTTAGCTGGCATCCCACTCTTTGAATTTCCATACCTACGAAATTAACATCCCCCACACACTATATCGTAGGTAATCAGGGCGTAGCTACCGCCGTATCAGCCATATAAGGGGGCCCCAAGATATGTGACTATAGTCCCACTAACAGGGCTCTCATATTTAAAAAAGGTCCCCGGAGCATTTTGATACAGGGCCCACGTATACGCCACCACGTCAGTGTGAGTAATACAGTTTAATCGGTACTCAAACCTTCGGCACAACCGGAGTGAGTGAATATTAACGTCGCACTGTTCAGCTACTCGAGGGCTTTTGGCGACGGACCACGTAATTTTGAACAATGGTCAAGTGACGAGGACGCACCTGAGCTGGCACTCCCCTCTCCTAACTACCACACCAACGGGAGGACGTTTGAGCTCTCGACAGATTTAAAGTGCATCGCCCTCTCTACACGGCGGGTCTTCAACGGTACTAGGCTCAAACTCATGACACGCCGTCCACGAGTCCTTTGCCTTGACTACTAGGCTACCGCGGTCACTCGGAACATCTGAAAGAATGCCTACCATGAGTTCGTGACCATGACTACTTGGCCACCGCGGCAACTTGTATGCTTTATTGAAAATATTTTTAATGCAGCTTCATTTACAGGTTGTTTTTCCTCCAAATTTTTAATTCAATCAAAAAAAATATATATATTTTCCCATAATGAGGAATTTCCCTATGAATGAAATGAACATAGGAATCTAGAAACAATTTTTTTTTGTTTACAAATACATATCCAAACATGTAAATTATACATGGTGTACAAATTAGGCTTTTTACTATTGCATCATGCTAATAATTTTCTAGTGCAATAACAAAAATGTTTAATAGTTAGTAAAACAACAATCATTATAAACAAAAAATGGAATTTAAATATTATCCAATAGATTGGTTTGGACAAGAAATCAGTTTATCAAATTGTTCAATGACAAACTCATAAATTGCGAATTAAAGATTTTGACTGTCCCTTGACGAAAAAGTCTGGTTTATATTTATCTCATTTAGTTTAATCTAAAAAATAGTATAGTGAGTGTAATACTACTCCTTCTAATTCTTAAAATACTCTTGATGAATTTAAGAAGCTTCATTCAAAAGACATAATTGATATGAGATAAGACTGGAGGGATTTCTGTGCAGTGTCATTATTTTGCTTCGTTTTCTTATTCAAAAAGATTAAATAAAATATTATAACAAGTTATTTTGGCAGAGGATTCATTGTTGTGTCTAAGAAGTCTATGATGTCTTAAAAGTTGTTAAATAACCAGAGTAATCAGTTCTCTCCTGGGAACATCTGCCGCAGGAAGCATTAAGCAGATATGTGGTTTTTATCATGACGTCATAAATCGCATGATCTGAAAGCAATTGGTTAATTATTTGGTTCTAAGTAGTACACGTTATTAGGTCACGGATAAAGACCTATTGAAGGCTGTGAACTCTGTATATTCTTTAATTGGATGCGACAGCTTTCTATATAACCTAGAGTGTGAAACTCACCATGAAATTAAATTCCGAGAATTAATACAATAGGAGGTTTCATTTGTATCTTGGAATGAAATTTCATTTCTGGAAACCACTACGAGGAGACAGAGCATTTGTATTTTTCAATTTTGATAACTGAAAAAGGTTGTAAGATGCAGATGTAATATGTTTTTCATTTTTGCTTATTAAAATTATAATTTTAGACGCAATGATGAAACAAAAGATTCTTTTTTCCATCAGAAAAAAAATGCAAAATTTAGTCATTTATATATTTAATGACTCCTGAAGCGCAATTTGGAGAATTCAAGTAAAATGAAATCTTATTGGGAGTTTTAAAATTAAACGAATTTGAATTCTTGTCATGATAAGACAATGAGAGATTTTTCTCAATATGAAATATTCCAATGAACAAAAATGATCAAGTAAGGACTTATTAACACGTCTTACTATAAATCAAAAAGAGGGCTGTTGGCAACGGACCACGGAATTTTGAGCCAGGGTTGAATTATGAGATCCAAGCAAGTACTCTAATCCCTTAAACTTCCCCACCACGCCAACGTGAGGACTTTCAGCTGCAACTGATTTAACGTACATCAGCCCATCTGCACGGCGAATCTTCAGGGGCACTTAGCCTCGAACTCATAACACACCGGCCATAACATCATGGCCAATACATTGAGGCTATTAAAATGACCAAAATAATTCGAGTGTACTAATTCATGAATTTTAAAAATTATAATTAATATTCGATTTAAATAATTAGAATTTTTAAGCGTTTTTGTAATTCAATTCATTTATTTTTAAGTCGATTTTTAATCTTTAAATGAAAGAAATCCCGACTTCATTTTGATGTCTAAAATCTGATGCTATCTAAAAATAGTTATAAGCAAAATTCTCAAAAATTTGCTATGCAACCTGTCATTCTTATGAATCAAACAATGCAAATTGTTAACTTTTAATATTATTTTTAATTCTATTCACAATTTTATAAATTTCATTACGCATTTTATCTGTCACGTCAAGTAAAATAATGTAATGCTTGTAATAAATCTCAATAGTGAAAACTATGCTAAAAGTAAAGAAAAAAAATGTATTCACATTTTCTTATCTTTTCAGATTTAGCGTTAGTAATTGGGCTTGTTAATGTTGATACAACCTTTACTACCATTGTAAAACAGTTGCAAATATAGAACTTTTTCCTTAAATGATTATTTTAAAGCTAATATATGTATAAAACTATCATACAAACCGGCATACATACATACTGTCATGCTCTCGTTATGATTATCTGTTCAATAGCAAACTTTTAGAATGCAATTTTATATTTGAAAATTCTATGATTGATCGATTGATTGAATATTAACGTCGCACTGTTCAGCTACACGAGGGCTTTTGGCGACGGACCACGTAATTTTGAACCATGGTCTGAAAATTCTATGAATCAGTTTTTATATTTACTGCTTTCAGATAAGGTAGCCGAATGGTTATGGTCACGAACTTGGGACCGGCATTGTTTTTGTCGAGTCATGCATTAAAACCCAGGTGTCCCGATCTATAAAGGCAAGTCCTTAAGTTGGCATGATGAGGAAGCTTCGAAAATGGAGTACCAGTGTAATTCAAAATTATGAAATCCGTCACCAATAGACTTTATGTTGCTTCGCAGTGTTTTAAACAATATTTATAGTAACTGTAGTGTCTGAGACTGCTGTTGGCGCGAGAGTATGGAATGTTGGGGTGGCTTCGGTAGGACTGTGTTTTGGAAGAGTGTTTTTTTACCTCGGGGAGAACAGAGTTGGATCGCAAGCGAGACGGTCAGAGGGAGACGGTCCCTGTTGTTTTTTGGAAGCGTAGGCGTTGAATTGTTTTGGACGGGAGGGAATGAATTTCCCTCGGTTAGAGAGTGACCACAGGGGGTGGTCTGTGGCGTAGTAAGAAGAGATAGTCTCTTCTGGGACTGTGTTTAAATTGATTGATTTGAGAAGCGCGACGAACATTGTAGTTTGATTTTTATCTGATTGTGTTTAACCAATAGAACTATATTTAATCGAGAATGATATATTGAATCAAGAAATTCTGTTAATAAAGATTTAATTATGTGTGTATTGATTGATGTGGGAAGTTAAGAAAGAAATAAAAAGTATGACAGTAACATGATTTAAAATGTATCGGAGTAACACATTTAGCATTTCTTGAACTCGCATTGAATCAACACATGCATTTTACACAAACTATTTTTAAATTTTTAGAATAAGATCTTTAAAAATAAAAATTTATTCCTGAAAAGCAATTTACAGCTAATGTAACTTTAACCGTAACAAAAATTCAAATTTAAAATATATTTATCGATAAGAAAACACATGTTTAACTTTGTACTTCGTAAGCTGTCACTTATCCTCTACGAGAAACTTGTTTAACTTCGCCAATGTGGTTACGACAACACAAGGAACACAAAAATGGTGAACATATAATATTTGAGACTGTTAACTTCAGAGACGCATCTTTAAAACTTCCATTACTCAAATTTTCAAGCAGAATGTTACGAAATTTGAATATTAAAAGTTAATTTTAACACTATAGAAACACGAGACAAAGAAACTCGAAATTAATCATGATAAATTCCATAATAATATTTCACTAAACTAATTAACATGTCACTTTTGAACCCGAAAATGACGGAAATCGAAACTTTGGCTGAATAACTGCCCGAACAAAGGCTTGAAAACTATTCAGGTGACCAACTGAAAAACCTTAAGGCTGTCTTCGGTAAAAGTACGAAGCACATTTTCAGACAGAAAAATGCCCCAATTTCCAAGGAAATTTGCAATATCATAACTCATACCTCTGTTAATAATATAGTGTTTTTAAAAATTGCAAAATATTCCATGAATATTCCCTTTTTCGTTTTAATACGTGATGGCATAGCCCATTTAACATTACAGTATAGGAGAAAAAAGGCGAGACACATTTTATACCAGAAAAAATGAATCAACTCGGTTAAAAATGGGAAGTATGATTTAAAAAAATACCGCTCTTTAAAGGATAGAGAAGCCAGAATATCATATTAGTTTTTCCTTTCTTTTATATCTGAAAAAATGTTCCGCGAATTCGGGTCCTATTCTTTAACATTAACCGAAAACAGCCTTATCCAAGAACAGGACGGCACGGAATGGAATTCTGGGAAATACCAAGGCCCATATGGTGGACAACCCCGAGAATTAGTTTAGCAGTGTAATTAAATTTCTTTGAGCCATCAAGAGCGGTAACGATTTGGTCCAGATAATATTAAAAGTTGTAAAAAGGTAGGATTTTTTTTTTTATGGTTACATATATCGAATTTGTGGTAACTGAAATAAAAAAATGTACTACATAATTCATTGATTTTTTTTTCAATTTTTGAGAAAGAGAAAAGAGATCGTTCTATTCATATTTGTCTGCTAACAAAACGATTTGCAATAACTTTAAAAATAAGACATTTAGAAGAATCGAACTATTTAAGAAGTGTATAATTTTACTAGGCTTTTTCGTTTAAATTTACTTTAAAAGTTTGTCATTATGAAATATATATATACTTTAAAATCCGGTGTATAACGCGCACTTTTAACACAAAAAATGAGATCGAAATTTAAGGGGGCACGTTATACGCCTGGTATAATAACGATAGCCTTAAAAGTAACAAAAGAGATGAGCATGAAAAAATTCACTTCTACACATATCGAAATACTGTTTATTTAAAAGAAATAACATGTCTTATGAACTAAAAGAGTTGTAGTTCTATAAGTATGCTATTTTTTCAAAAGTCTGGGATAATACCTCGAATAAATGGCTTCAAAACACAAGAGCATTGTATGCATATTAACATTTCAGATTTCTTCTTAAAAAAGGGAGTTCGCGTTATACGGCGAATATACCTAAAAATTAAAAAAAAATGCAGTTTGAAAGTATAGGTGAGCGTTATACGCCGGATTTTACGGTAGTTTGAATTTCCTAAAGTCGTCTTATTCCTTCAAGGAATTCTAATATTTATGCAATTTATTTTACATAAATATATGTTTTACATAAATTTTAATTTTTCCTTGATAATCAGCAAAGCGATTACACATATACATTAAAAGTTGTACGCAATATTATTTTATGGAAAAATTCATCAACATATTTGTAAAACCTATCAATCACTTCTGCTGTCAATGTCTCATTATTTTGGTCAACAATGCTACGTTAATCTAATAGGTTTATTGTGTAAATAAAATAATTGTTTCAAAGTAATTTGAAATCTAACTGTAGATAATCAACCGATCAATTAATGTTTCTTGATCAACTGCTAAATCTACTTTTGAAATGCATAACATATATGACTAAGATATTTTTTCTTTGCTTTCGTAATTTTCAATTATATGCATGAATTTGAATTGCTTTTTACAATTCTTCAGATTCAGTACAAGGATCTCTTCACGAAACCCATCCAAGCAATAATTTATAATTATTTCTGAATGATTACTTATTATAAATTTCGTACTATGAACTTTACACAGAAAAAATTTGAAATATTAATAGCTTGATCCGAGTTATTTACTGTTGACATGGTACTTTCAATTCTGTTTAAACTATTTGTTCGATACATAAATGACGAAGTATTGTGAGAGGACTTCCTGATAGCCATGATCAAATGGAGAGAGCGGACTTCTCACTTGCTCTCCTAACTTAACATTAGAAAAATCGAGGTTCGTAGAGTGTTTCTTAGTTTAACATGAAGTAACCTCCAGTTATTCCTAACGATGGAGCTCTCTGGAATTACATTCGTAACTCATAATTCAGCATGGAAGTTTTGTTTACCGCAAAGCTCCAGTGTTGTAACGTACACCCCCGAATCTCGGAGAAGGGGCAGGGTTCTAGAGGCCCAAACTTGACTGATGCCAAGTACGTATTTTACCAGGCAAAACTTGACTACAATAGTTAAGCAAAACCCAACTTTATTGGGGGGGGGGAGCTAATACTCTCCGTTACGCCATTGCAAAGCTCGTAATTAATATTACTTAATTGAAATTATGCATATACATTAAATTTATAAATGAACCCAGAGCAATTTTGGACTTAGAACTGAAAAATGGAATTGAATTAGTTTGATGGCAACAACTACCTTACCCCTTATGTTACTGGGAAGGCTAAAGTGAAAATATCTAGAAGCATTAAAATTTCAAAAATTGGTGGTGGAGATAAAAAAAATTTGTTGATTAAATACAAATGATGCATCATATTAAGTCTTCGAAAAAATTAAAATCTTAAATTAAAAATCCGAAAATTTGATTCTTTGCCATAAATGAACTACGCCACTTTTTACTTGGATTCGATATGTACTTAAATAAGGATACTTATTCATAAAAAAATTATTTAATTTCAACGGGAACTAGAAGTGAATAATGGGTTTTGATGGAACGTTTTTCATTTTTGATTCTTAATCAGCTAAAAAAAAAAAAAAAAAAACAAAAAAAGGGTTGTTCTAAAAAATTTTTGAAGTTCTTTCAAAATCTCATAGATTGAACATGCTAGTATCTGCTTTATTTCTATCTCATCGATTTAAACGTTAAACTAATACCTTTTTACTCGCTGTAGATCGAGTGCATCAACCCGGAAACTAACATTCTTCATGAGTAATTGATTGAAAGGATATGAATTTTCATCCGGTTACACATACTAATTGCATCAAGGAGTATAAACATTTTGCAAATTCTTTGGAAGTCTCAAATTCTATTGTTTTTAGACGTTTTACTTATACTGAGTATTCATATCTCTACTAGTAGAATAGCAACCTGGATACTGGTGCACATCAGATTTTAGAATAGAGGCACTGTATATGGAATAATGAAGAATTCCAACTTATTTATATTAATTATTGAGCTATATTAATGTCGCAATATAAAGCAGCAAAAGGGCTATTGGTGACGGATCTCGTAATTTTGAACCTCGGTAGAGAAACGAGGACTACACACGCGAGCTGGTACTTCCCTCTCCAATGGAGTAACATTTCACCACGCCAATGGGAGAACTTTGAGCTTCGACAGATTTAATGTGCATTAGCTCTACACGGCAGTCTTCAGTGCCTCCAGATCTCGGACCAGCAATTCGACAAAGCTGATCACAAATTCGTGACCAGACCACTCGGCTACTAAGACCAGCATCGAGATGACAAAATTGAGAGGGAAAAAAATTTAAGTTCCAGTACTATGTAGTCACTATCCTTGCAAGTTATTCCTTGAATAATGATTGAAATCTTTTTTAAGCAATGCAAAAAAATCTGCAAACAGAGCAAAAAAATTAGTAGAGTCAATGCCAAAACGCGTTAAGAGATCATTTCTGCTAAAATAGGATATACTTCATACTACTACATATTATTGTCACTGTATATAAAGGTATAATATGAAAAAAAACGTGTGTGTGTGTACTTATGTAAGCACATAAGAAGTTATACTTCTTTGGTGTAACAAGATTAAAATCTTTCTAAAAATTTTGAGCAGGACAAGCTGGGTCAAGGACGAAAGAGGGTCACGAGCAGAGTTGAACGATACTAACCTCAGCCAAATCCGAGATAATCACGATTTAAATAAATTTAAACACCCCCTCACAGGGACAATAGGACCAATAACATGGGGGCGGAGGGTTTCGGCAGACTGTATCTGGAGATGATGTGAACCGAATGTGACACCTGAGACCTAATTAAATGTCTCGGCGGGAAGAATCGTTCCTGAGAAAATTAAGACATCCGCCTGAAGAGCCCCCGAGTTATGGTCATATTTTGAAATAATTAAAACATTTTAAACAAATAAAATAGAAGCAGGGCACCCAGCAACTCGAAACTCGGCCTGGTTGTGAAGAAACACAAGAGGAATCCATTCAAACCGATCCGGAGTCTGTGCTAGCTCAGGAAAGGAAAACGAAACTAACTCCCCTGGGGGGAACAACTGTGACGTAAATGGTCACGTACATCCCAACGATACACATAGGTGATCCCAAAGTTTCATTCTTCTATCTCTGTAACATCGTGACGTCATCAAAAGATCGAACCCCATAGGAATAACATGGGTATTCTAATTTTAGTGATAACCCCCCCCAGGCCCACTATCTACACACGAATTATACCGGATGAAAGAGCTCAACGAGGAGAACCTATGGTCCTAGTTTCATTAACGAAACTCAAAAATCCTCCGAGCTATACGGGATTTAAAAAAATTCAAAACTTTAAAATAATTTTAAAATGTTAAATTTGGGTAAAGAAATGGGACTATGTGTGTGTGTGGTCCTGAAAAAATATACTTAGGATGCTCATAAGGAGAACAATCGAATCCAGCCGGTGCGGTTGATCAAGGTGGCATAGGATTCGAGTTATTACTGGGGAAGCCCTGTAGGGGAGGGGGTCACCGGAGAGAACCAATTCCACATAAGCCTCGCGCTAATACGAAAATATGGTGGACCTCCAAAAATCAAGTCCCAAGCTCAATTCCTTAGGGGGTGAAATTTTTTCCAGTCCCCATAGGATTAACATGGGAGCATGATATTTTAGTGCTTAAGCCCTCCCCATGCCTACATAATGGGAATGAAGTAGATGACTGGATGCGTCTCGACGAGTAGAACAGTTGGTTCAAATCTCAAGTCCGAGACTCGAACAGGAGCCAAGATATTGTGAATTTAAACAAATTTAAAACACAATAAAAACTATGGAAGAAATAGCCATATGAGCATGAAATTATAATAACTGAAAGAGCAGATAGAGAGAGGGATCGAATGAGCCAGGTCCGACTGGACTCTGAGGCTCGAATACCGAGATATTGGCCAAAAAGCTGTAGAGGGGGGGGGGGGGGCGTCCAAACAGATATGGTTTATAACAATTGATATTACGATCCCCCAAATATCTGTCCCCTAGCACCAAAAAAGGGGCATGTTAAAATATTAGACAACTCACGAAGATAATTTTCTGAAACACAAACAGTGACTCCAAAAATTGGGAATGAACTACTTTTTCTAGATAAAGGTCATTTTTTCTAAGTAAATAAACACTAATAATTTCAACACACAATATTTTTGATGCATAAGATAAATTATATTGCAACTGTAATACAGGAAAAAAAGGAAAGAAATATAGGTAAAGAGAGATTATATATAAAGTACTCTTGAAATATTTTAACAAAACACATGTGTAGATTCTTTTTTTTTTTAAATTTGGGATTATATACCAGAATTTTTGTTATGTCTCGTAAATAGAAAACTCAACATTTTTCTACATGGCCATTAACCTTCTTAGTTGCTTCATCTTGTATTTTATTTTATAATTAATTTCGTACTTTGAAACTACACAAGGCTATTGACGACCTCTCAATTTTGAACTTCCATCAAGTGACGAGGCTAACACCTGAGCTGGCAACTTCCGCACCACATGGAGAGGACTTCCACGTCTCAATAGATTTAACGTGGATCAGCCTCTATACGTTGGTTTAAGGCTGTTTTCGACTAATGTTAAAGAATAGGACAAAAATTCGGGGTATTTTTTCAGATATAAAAGTACTCAAACATTATTATATTTTGGCCTCATTATCCGGTTGAGAATCACTTATTTTATACTACTCATTTTTATCCGAATTGAAACATTTTTTCTTTTATAAAATGTGTTTCGCATTTTTTCTCCTATACCGTAACGCTAAATGAGCTATCCCTTTACATGTTAAAAAAACGAATCATTAATGAAATATTTTCAAATTTTAAAAACACTACATTTTAAATCCATGAGTTACAATGTCACATTTTTATAAAAATTGAGGCATTTTTTTCTGTCTGAAATGTGCTCCACGTTAAGTTCACACTCTTGTGCATACGGCGAAAACAGCCTTAAGTATCGTGGTATAGGCTCGACTAATTTCTTAATTGGATTAGAAGATATTTAATTAAAAATATTTATAATGTCAACAATAAGTCATTTGAATTTAAAATACTTTTCTTTCTGCTTTGTTTGTACTGACCTTGAAATGTGTATGTGAAAACCTTAATATAAAAATACAATATCCATATATTTAAGGACAAAAACTCTCTTTAAACTCTAATCTTTATTTAACTCTAATTCTCTTTATATTTATTGTAATTCTTGTATTGTATGCTTTATGAGATTCAAACTACTGGCAACAGACCCAGTAAATCTGAACCACGGTCAAGTGTGTGTGACAAGGACAACATTTGGCCGGCGTCTACCTCTCCTAACTTCCACACCATGCTAACGGCGCAATTTTGAGCCTGGACAAATTTAACATGCATCAGTCCCTCTACGCAGAGGGGGGAGGTCTTACAAGTAAAAAAATTATGTATAGTTAAACTTGGAGAATTCGAATTTCCAGTTTGCTTTCGAAATTCGATAACATTTACGCTCTTAAATGAATAATTTTCTCTGAAAATTCCATATCCGACAAAAAGATATCATTAATTTAGAAATTTGAGATTTTAACAAAAATCGGTGCTACACCAGATACAAAACTACTTTTGTTATGCTATTTAAATATACTTTGAGCATTTTTGATTAACTGAAAACAAATAAATGCAACAGAAATTCTATTTAATAAAAACTAATTTAAATACAGTGGAATTACATCACAATAATGTTATAAACTTTTAAAATTGTCCGTGGCATGCTTGTTGGCATGTTCTACTATATTTGCAATAAATCATTTTTCTTTTGATTATGTTGAACAATAGAGAAAATAACTCGATTTTAAGCAAAACTATGTGCTCCTCATACTCAAAACTGTGTTTAACGACTCAAATCAATTAAATGAACATTTTATTTTCCAAGACAATATAAAATTCTCAAAAAAAAGAAAAAATTAGTTTCTTTTGCAAGTTTTTGGCAATATTTTTTTTGTTTTGTTTACTCTTTTACGATTTGAAATAATCGAGACTTATCAGATTATTAAATGAATTATCATATGAATTATTAGCATACATGTGTTTTTTTTAATCACTCAACAACTTGAAAGCAATTTACAAAAAAGCAGGAACATTATAAGTGAAAGATGAAACCAATAGCAATATAACTTTGTCAATATTAAAAATACAAAGAAAATATTTGACACATATAAAAACGAAAGCTATTTGTCTTACCTTCAGAAGCTTCACAGCAAAGTTAATAATTCGCAATCTCATTAGCTTATCCTTGAATGTTTATGAAACTTGCTTAGGAGGAAACACTGTTGCCAACGTCACAAATTTGATTCCTTATAATTCTTCTATTGTGTACAAATAATATAGTAGCGTTCATTTAAATATATATCAATATTATAAAATTCTCATGTCTTTCTGTCGTATTTCGGCAAGTAAATGATTTTCAGTACAGAAAGTAAACAGTATCCATAGAACGTTATCATTTATCAAACCTCCACACAATGCTCCACTTGAGAATACCTTTCACTTCAGGGAAATCGAAGCAAGTTCCTAACTCTCCTTTGATTGAATCTAATCGTTCCAAATACTTGCCCGCCATTTGTAATTATCAAGTGTAACGAGGCGGAAATAGTGCTCTTGTATCTATTTGTACCAGGTGGGGGAGATTACAATGTGGCGCGCTGGAAATCAAAAGAAATGCATTTCCTTACATAACAAGTGAAAGTGAGGAATTGGATGCTAAAAAAGAACTTGTTTTTCGAATATACGACAGTGACGCAAAAAGGCCATGGGTTTCGAACTGGTTTGAAGCAGAAAATAGTCACATGCGAAAGAAGCTCCGAGATTGAGACAACCTGTAAATCAATAAATCGTTTGATAATCTTTGAAAGACAGATAGAACAGTAAATAAATAATGTCAAGAATAAAGAATAGTAAGGATATCCTTCATATGATAATTTCACTTCAGTTTTTAAGGAAAATAAACTATGCACGAGAAACTTGAAAAATGAAATAAAAATAAATAAATGATAAGGATATACACACACACATTGTGTGCGCGATATCATTCATAAACTTAGAACCCTGACTTTGGAATCGAACTAAATGCAGAAAATAAACAAAGTTTTAAAAAATAAAAGTTGTTTGCGTATACAGAACCTACTTTTGATTTCCCTTTTTCGTTTCAAAAGTAGAACTTATTGAAAATTTTCGGTGATAAATAGGCCGAAATAATCACTCTCTAAAAATTGTAAGATTCTTGTAACTATACATTTATTTAGAACTAAGTTAAATGACTATTTCCCATGTTTCGATACAATATACTCAACGGAATACATAATGAGAGTAACATTTACGGCTCACTTGATTCAAGCTTTACAAAAAAAAAGTTATCGAGTAATTCTGAAACTCCTCGAACAATTTTTTTAAAGGAAGTGGTCCTGAAATGATTGATTATACGTACCAGAATGTGTCGCATTTAGGCTTATAAAAACCAGATTATGACACGTTGGTCAGTAAACTTATGCAGCATTTGAACAAAATCAAAACTAATACAATTCTTTCAACACCAAAGAGAAATAGCTAGCATTTTTGACAATTAACATCAAATTTGCTTTATTCATTTGTAACAAGAACATGTACAACCTTTTTATGAAAAATTTGCTTTTTGTATTGAGTAATCTGTCAGCCATGCATAAATTATATTTTATTTTGTATCTTATTATTTGTCTAGGACTCGCTATGATTACATCGAGATTCTCTTTAGGCAACAAAACTTTAGAATGAAGTATCCAGAAAATTTGAGATATCTTGTTATTCAATTTTCCCGCGTTCTGTTTTTTATAATTCTTTTAAAATTCAAATTAAACAGATACTAAAATATATATGTATGTAGTGGTATATAAATTAACTTTAAGAAGTTAAATATAAGCTGATTGAATTCAATTGTTATAGTAAATTTTTCTGTTGACTAACATCCTATGTCTGCACAACAGGCTATTAGCGTTGAATTTTATAATTTTAAAGTAAAAATTATAAAATTCTTATTTTAAACTAAAAATTTTAACTATTTTATATGTTTAAAAAATTGTAACATAAAAACACTTCTCAAAAAACTCTTAACAGTGGACCATTCTTAAAAATTTTAACAGTGGGCCACTTGAAGATTTTGAAGCCTTATTTGATCTAAAGTAGGCAGTCCAAATGAGATTTCATACAAATATTTATGAAAGAATCAAATCTCTAAACCTGCATAGCTAAAAACTAAAAATGTACGAGTATATCGTGTAGGAGCGTTGAAAAGGATCAAATCTGTCCAGACTCAAACTTACTTATGACTTAGTTGTAGACTTAGTTGGAATGTAGAGGATGGGATGTCAGTTTATGTTTCGACATTATCGCTTGACAGTGTAAATCTAAACTACGAGGAGTGTTGGAAGTGATTAAGGGGCATTTGCACAGAGCAGAAAAAGACAGGAAGAGCTCAATATAATAATGCGAAGTTGGATATCTTGTTACCATGCAATAAACATTTTGTTTGAGTGACATTATACATTAGGATCTGATTAACTGTTAATGTATCAAGATAGAGGAGGGATCCAGAGCAATCAATGATAATCATTTAGTATCAAACCTTCCCAATACTTCTTTTCAGGATTATATAGTATATCTCCCAGGAGATAACATCTGATAAGTCTAGGGTCTGCTATTCACAGAGCATAATATGGTATAGTTAGCTGTATTGTATTTGAAATTAGCAAGAGTGGTATTCATTTATGTATTACGCTCAGCATAATAATGATAAATCGCTGTCAAATGTGTTATAACGTCTAACCCCTCTTTCATAAATCAGTCTGATTCAAATTCAAAACATTGTAATTCCTTCTTTATACTTAACTTCCACACCACATCTGTTGTGAACCTCGAGACTGAAATGAAATTAACTCACAGGAATACCCGTTAAAATGACTTAATACCCCCCAAAAGACCGAACTATCATTTTTTTAATTTATTTATTTAATCTTATTATTTGCATTATTATCTTTTGATTGATATATCACTTGTGCTTCTCTGTCGGAAAATCAGAAGTTGGATAATACTTCATTTGAAAAATGTAAATTAACAAATTAGACAATTCGACCACGCCCTCTTTTTAGAAAAGAAAAACTTAAAAAAGCGTTTTGAAAGAAACATCTATCTTGAGTTGAGTGAGTGAATATTAACGTCACACTGTTCAGCTACACGAGGGCTTTTCGCAACGGACGAAAAATCTATCTTAAAAGAGAAATAATAACTATAAAAAAAATTGTAATATATATAAAAAAATATGTAATAAATACCGAGGCATTATAATAATGGATTTTTTTTTCTTTGTGAAATGTGCTCATGTAAAATTTTTGAATTAAGGCATATTTTACATTAATAATTTCAGTTTTTTTATTCCTCATATATGTGTTTTATACAAACATAATACTTCAATATTATGTTAGGAAAAAAAACTAAAAATTCTGTCGTAACAGAAAAAAATTTTTTTTAACATTTTCCTTGAATTTTCTTGTGGGATTATAAAACTTTAAAAATTGATCATTTATAAAAATGTACGGATTAAAAAAATACGGAAATGCAATTATTTTAAAGAAAAATGTATAACTAGTGTCTTAAAGTGATATTTTAAGTTTATTTAATCTTATTATAATTATTTTTTCAGAATTATATAAATTTTAAAGTGGTTTTTCTCAGTTTGTGTTTTGTCGATACATTAGTGTATTCAAAATGCTACTCTCTCTCTCCTTCCACAATTATTTACCAATTACTTCCAATTTTTCCTGCGTGTTATATATAAAGCATGCAACAAAATTAGGGATCCATTTTGCTGTAAACTGAATACTTTTTTTAAAAAAAATATTAAAATGTAGGAGATGTTGGCTTTTTCGTTGAATTTTAGCATGCACATCAATATTTTATTTCTTTTCTCCAAAATGAATTAAATTATTATAAAATCGATCTCTAAAGTTACTTAGTACATCCTTTAGAACATTAAAAAAAATTCAGGTAAAAAAAATTAATAATTACAAAAGGAATAGGATTTTAAAATTTTCTTCAAAAAATTTTAATTTTTAAAATTGTGTGAATAATATATGAAAAATTTCATCTCGTATCATTTTTTTGAATAGAAACATTGCATGAAATGCTAAAATATAATTTTTAGATACATAAATAAAAAAACATTGTTCACACCAAAAAGTCCCCTTAATCTAATTTTTATCTATCACAGTTTAAAAATTAAGTAGTGTGTTTCGATTTTCAAATGCATCTTTTTTGCAAGAATTTGATGTATTTTCTTGCTCCACCTATGTCAACACAATGATTTTTTATGAGGTAAGAATCGAACCCATGACACATGAATCAAATTCAAAATCATCACCTAAGACAACAACTTACAGGAATAAGAAAACAACTTTCAGAGTTGCTTATGATTAACCATTATACTTTGTTCTTCAGGTAGTGTGGAGGGCTGTGTTTGCCTAGTAATCACATGGTCACGAACTCGTGGCCAGGATTGCTAGGTTGCGAGTTCAAAATCAAGTATTATTGAAGACTTGCCGTGTATAGATAGGGCTGATACACATTAAATCTGCCAAGGCTCAAAGTACCCCCCCCCCTTGGCGAGACGTGGAAATTAAAAGGGTGGGCTGCCGACTCGAGTATCGTTCTCGTCACTTGACCGGAGTCCGTCACCGACAGCCCTCACGTTGCTTTAGAATTCGAAATTAACATATACTCTCTCATTTAGGCAGTGTGATGCAGTGCATGTGGGTCCTGAATATTAAAGTAAAAAGGATTTCATTGAAATCAAGTGAAAATATATTCAAGTTAACAAAAAATGTACACTGAAATTAAGATGTAAAGTATAATAGCCTTTGTGTGTCGCTCCATATCCCCCCAAAAAATAATAACTGCAACTTAGGATGTTTATTGTTTTTGTTTTTTTCAAATATATGCCTCCAAATAGCTCAATCAATTACATTCATTTGGGTACCAGCTCACAAAGGAATAAAAATTAATGAAGTTGATAAATTAGATAAAGCCGCTCCAGAACCGTGGAATATTATTCATTGGATTACTTGGGAAGACCTACATACATATTTCAAAAAACACAAAAGTAAAAACGAAGAAATATGGAAAAAAAGCAAAAAACATAAAAATTATATTTATATTTCTCATCTTGAAAAGTGGAATAGACAGGCAGCAAAAAATAGAAATACAGAAGTTTTTTAATCAATAAGTTGCGAGCTAAAAAATTACCATTAAATGACATTTATTTCCTTTTTAAACTAACAGATTCTCCTTTGTGTGCAGATTGTCAAGTACCAGAAACGAGTGAACACTTTATATTAAACTGTGTCAAATACAAATCGCAGCGTGAAATTTTAAAAATTTTTTTTATCTCCAACCACGAAGAATGGTCATATTCCTCAATATAGCAAAATGTAAAACAATAGAGCAAGTTCAAAAAATTGAAGAATTCTTAACATCACAACCAATATAGATTCTAAAATTCTAATTAATAGATATTCAATATTCCACTTTCTTCAATTTCAGTTAAAACACAAGGCGAACGTTAAAACTACTGATAGACAGTGCAATCCACTAACCGTACATTACAACTTAAGCTAAGATCTAATCCATAATATATCGGAGCATAAGGCTTTAGCCAAGTCTCCATTTTTACAGTGTTCATCACTGTACTGAACTGTGAACTGAACTTTTCAAATATGAAAATCCTATATTATTTTAAAACATATAATCCTTGAAAACGCTATTGATGCTCCGAAAATTCAAGGATTCGAAGTCTCTAGACCAGTGGCGTAACGGAGAATATTAGGGTCCCCTGCAAAGTCAGGTTTTGGGCTCCAAGCCCAAAATTACAAAATATTGCAAAACCAAAACGTATCATAGGCTTAGGACCCCTCGCACTGCAAGGGTTGGAAGGTATACGTTACGCCACTGCTCTAAACTCAAGAAAGAATAAACACTCATTTTCTTATATGTTTTTTCCTGCCACATTGTAAATTTAATATAAAAAAAAAAAAAAAAAAAAAAAAAGGTTACAATTAATTCTTAATATTCTTTCCCAAGATTTTGAATAGGCGATTTTTAGAGTGATAAATGTGATGCTTGAGCTAAGATGAGTTTATTATACTATTAACAATTATTTTAACCTTGACATTTTGGAAAATGAGAATGTGAATATGAGTGTTACATGTTTCTTACAAGCACACATAACTTTAGATTAATGCAAGTGGAAAAAACGGAATTCTCGTTCATCTCCATTTTAAAAACAACATTACGGACTTTTTCTTTTCGCATAAGATTCCAAAGATAAGAATGTGAGATATTTTTTATGCTGAATTTAGGTGAAACATAAAATATTTGTCCTGTTTAAAATGTCTTAATGTTAAATAAAATTTAACATCTTTTCTGAAAATCGTAAGTGTTTATAAATATAAATTAAGTTTACAAAAAAATAATTTAAATTTAAATCATTGAATATTATAATTGGTTTTCTTGGTCAAATGAGTAGTTTTTGAAAAAAGTGAAAGAAAATATTTTATTAAATTTAATTTAATCAGCACTCATTTAGTTTCCTTGCTTAATAAATATATATACACAGTGCATTTTTTTATATTTTGCAAACTAAAACAAAACTAAATTTGTTTTAGCCTATATGCTATCTCTGAAAGACTTAAATTTTATTTTTTTAATAATACTTAAGAAATGTAATATTCTAGTGGGTGAGAGTTTGTAAGCGTAGCACTATAAAGCAACATAAGGGCTATTGGTAGAATATCCAAGGGAACCAAACTCATCCCAAAGGGGTTTAGAGCTACAAACCCCGGGAAACAACCATCCCCACGTTCAGTCTCTTTTAAAAAAAAATCTTAGTTTGAGTTTTTACAGAAGTGCACAATAAATTTACATGATACAAATTAAAGGTAAATTCCCAATATACATGTCGCAGGGAAACGACGGAATAAGAAATTTGATCAAATCCCAAGGGATATGATCACTTGAGTGAGTTAATTAATATTAACGTCGCGCTGTTCAGCTACGCGAGGGCTTTTGGCGACGGACCACATCATTTTGAACCCTGGTCAAGTGACGAGGACGACATCTGAGCTGACACTTCCCTCTCCTAACTACCACACCACACCAACGGGAGGACGTTTCAGCTCTAGACAGATTTAGCGTGCATCGCTGCCCTACACAAAGGGTCTTTAGTGGTACTGGATTCGAGCTCGTGACAAAGCCAGCCACGATCCGATACCTATACCACTCGGCTACCGCGGCCACGAGATGATCACTTGACGGTAGATGTTAAAATAACGTTTCTTCAAGGTCATTTCCCTGATGAAAGTAAGGGATTTGAACAAATCCCTGATCTGCTTCAGTGAAATGATGAAATATTTTGTCAAGAGTTTAAAAGTATTTATTTAATAAATATGGTGCATTATTAAACGTAGAAATACAACAATAGTCAATGAAATACAGATTATTTAATCGAAATTAACTAACAAATAATTAGAAAATTAGGCTGGTAATCAATCCCTATGTTAACCCTATGGTGTCATTTTTTAAAGATATGGGGTTGATATTTAGGGGATCAGTACTACCTGTGTATGGTTAGAAAGTACAAGGACTCGCCCCCCCGGGGGGGCCCCCCCCCCCCTGTATAGCATTCTGCCAATGCAAATGCTGACTAGTTCATTTCATCATTTCACTGAAAAGTTCAGGGATTTGATAAAATCACTTACTTTCATCAGGGAAATGACCTTGAAAAGAGACGTTATTTTAACATCTACCGTCAAGTGATCATCTCTCTTAGGGATTTGATGAAAATTCCTAATTTCGCTATTTCCCTGCGACTTACATAGATAATTACGTAATACAAATTAAGGTGAGTTTTCACTATGCATACATAATTACACAATACAAATTAAAGGTGAATTCCTAGTATACATACGTGGGCCGCGGTAGCCTAGAGGCCAAGATAACGGACTCGTGGCCGGCATGTCATGAGTTCGAGCTTAGTGCCGCTGAAGATCCGCCGTGTAGAGGAGCGATAAACGTTAAATCTGTCGAAAGCTCAAACATCCTCTCGTTAGTGTGGTGTGGAAGTTAGGAGAGGTGGGGTGCCAGCTCAGGTGTCGTCCTCGTCACTTGACCATGGTTCAACAATTATGACGTCTGTCGCTAAAAGCCCTCGTGTAGCTGAACAGTGCGCGACGTTAATATTCACTCACACCCCCAATATACATACATATGTGGCGGTGTGATATCTATATGAACAACTGATATCAACATCACGCGTTGACGATCGTTTTGGCGTGATTGGTTACGTACTTGCGTTCGGAACGGAAGGTACCCAGAACGAACCTTCCCTCCTTCACATAGTTACATAATACAAATTAAAGGTAAATTCACAATATAAATACATCATTTCATAATACAATTGAACAAAGCTAATAATAATAAAAAAAAATAGAGAGCAAGAGAGGGGGGAGGGCTATTAGCGTCGGACCTCATAATTTTGAACCATGGTCAAGTGATGAGCCCGACACCTGAACTGACACCCCCTCCTCTCTCTTCCACACCAGGCCAAGGGGAGGGCTTTGGGCCTACGAACTCATTACACGCCAGCCACGAGTCCGTGAACTTGCCGCTAGGCTACCGTGACCTCGTAATATTTTAAAAAGTTGTGGTGCAAATGTAGTTTAAATTTCCAAAAACAATAACTAATGCTTTTCAATTATTTTTAATTAAATTATTTGTAATATTGCATTTTTTCAATAAATTCATTGTGGCAAAGGATTTATTTGATGCACGCTTGCCAAGTACAAAGCATTAATCTCTTTCACTTGTACTTTTCTTTTGAAGGTTATATACAGGAAAGCAAAATTTTATATTTGTGTTTTATATATATATACGCTGTAAATGCCTTCAACAGTTAGAACTAAAGACGCTGATAACCTCGTTTTCATGATTCATTTCTGTTTTCGTATAAAAATCATAAATTGTCTTTCACCTGAACACATAATTGAACATAAACACATATTAGTTAGTGCCTATTTTTATAAGCGAGTTGCGATAATAAAAACAGAAATCAAATTACAGGGGGAAAGCTCCAAGAAGGTACCGAAAACAATAGTTGTGTGCTATTATATCTCATAAATTATTGGGGTGTCAACAGAATAAAGAGAAGTAGAGGCGGTAAAACACAGACTGGATATTCATATTTGTGTCCTTATGTGAACATAACGTCTTTTTTACTTGGGTCTAGTTCTTATGGAAAAATTATGGAAGTGCATGCTTATAGTTTTGCTCTTTCTCGGAATATAAAATAGGTTAAATGGCATAACAATAATGGTAATTGCAAAAATGTGATATTTGGAATGAAATATCAATTTTTGTAATGTAAATTCGGATCGCAAGAAACAATGCCTTAAGATTTAATATAAATAAATTAAAAGTAAAAAAAAACTTTTTTAAAAACAAGTATTTATTTAAATCCTCTAAAAAGAATAAAATAAACTTTTATTTTAAAACTTTTTTTGCTATCAACTTATAACGTCATTACACAATTTATGATATAAAAACTTGTCACGAGATTTAAGTACTCGTATTTACATAGTTTGAAAATTGTAAAAATTAAAATCAATCAGATCAAGTTATTTAATATATTTGCTTGTTTATCTACACAGGTGAATCTCGCGACAAGTTTTATATCATAAATTGTGTAATGACGTTATAAGTTGATAGTAAAAAAAGTTTATTTTATTCTTTTTAGAGCATTTAAATAAAAGCTTGGTTTTAAAAAAAGTTTTTTTTTATTACTCTTTTAATTTATTTTTTACTTTTTAGTTATCGCTGGACAGATTTCTCAGTCTGTTCATCTCATTCAACGCATCATTATTGCAAGGTCGTTTGCCGTTTAATTTTGTACATGCTAGCTCAGGGGGTACTCACCTTTTTTTCCCGCCAGGCCACGTACATATGATAGATATTTCACTCGGGCCGCAACAAGAGGATAATGAGGGTGGGGGAATAAACACTGCAAGACCAAACCAACATTGAACAAAGCAAAATTAATCAAAATATTAAGACTTTTTTTTCTTTTACTATAATATATTATATTAAAAACGAAAAACACAAAAAAAATTTTAAAATCCGGAATTTTAAACCAATTTTTTCAATCCTTGTACAGAATTTGGATAATACTATTCTATAAACGAAAAAAAGTTTCGTGCGATTATCTTTAAAAATGACGAAGTTTTTAAATGTTTTATTAAAAATTTGAGTATTTTTTGAAAAATCGTAAAAAAAAAGTTTTCGACATTTTATTTTTTAAATGACTGATTCTAAAAGAGTAAAGCCTGAACTTTCTTAGTGCAGAATATTGTGATTCATTTAAAAAAAAATCGTAAAAAACAGAAAATATCATTATTTTTTAAAAAGAATTATACCGTATCGTGGCGAAATAAATGATCTTTCCGATTCTGTAATTATTTTTTGTCTCAGTTTGATAGAAATAATAAGATTGTTTTTTAAAAAAGGTAGAAAAATCGGAACTTCTTTAAGTTCAATCCGATAAGCTGCTCAGCAGAATAAAAAGCTAACAGGGGTAAAAGGTTTTAAATAAATATCTTTTGAACTAATTGCGATATCGGAATATAAATGGACAAAACATACATTGTCATCCAAACTAAACGTGTATACAAAATTTTAGTTGAATCGGTTGAAGACAGCTTCAAAATTGAGTTGCAAGATTCCACCCGGACAAATTACATTGCAAGTTAAATAAAAACTTGTAAGAATCCCCGCTGTTTTGTATAGTTGCAGTCATGTTTGTCAAACGCGCAATTTTGTTTTATAATTATATATAAAATCCCTGCAGCAATCGTTTTAAGAGAACTATAGGAAGAAATATAATAAATACGTTACTGAACCATTACATTTATCTTCCGCACAAATATTATAATTATCTTTTTCCAAAAAAGTCTACAAGAGACACTTTGGAAACATATATTGATAAAATAAAATATCATACCTACATACCTAGTATACTGAAAAAGTTCCACTTCTGTTATCAATAGACATTTTGATTTGCGAGACAAAGAGTGAATGAGTAAGAGTTTTATAACGTCACACTATAAAGCTGCAACGAGGGCTATTGGTGTGACGACCTCGTAATTCTGAACCATGGACAAATGACGAAGATGACACCCAAGTTGGCACCACTTCTAAATTCCACACCCTCATTCCTAACTCCATTTCCAATTTTTTTTAGAATTGAAATTGAAAAAGATTTGAATTATTATAAAACTCTACAACAAATAATAATTTTGAAAAATACAAACACAAGAAAAAACTAACATTTTTTTTTTCTACATGAAAAATTCTACTTTAATTTGTACTTTTGAACAATTTATTAATTATAATCTTTTTTTTAAATCGAATAATAATTATTATTTAGATATATTAGTGAGACCGGAAAGTAATGCCGCGCGCGTTTTTCTACATTAAATTCAAACAGATTTATGTTTTACTAAGTTCTTATTTTGAATCAATGATGTCACCGTCGTTATCAACAACTTTTTATCATCTAGTGCGCAAATTTAATATGCTGGATCGAAAAAAATCAATTAGATCTTGAGAAAATTATCTGGAGATAGTATTTTGGACATTATTCGAATTTTCAAATTGTTTGTCACAGAATATATTGCAGTGATGGGAATAAATAGACATTAGATGGCACGATTTTAGAGGATGAAGCATTACCTCCCAGCCCAATTCATTAATTTTTTCCAGTGTTTGTCTTGCGCAGTGCGGTCTTCCATTATCGTGTTGAAAATAACATCTTTTCTGTTGACTATCACAGGGCACTTTGCAATTAAAGATTGATTCACTCAATCCAATTGTTCACAGTTAAAAAGTCTGCATTCACAGTTTGTCTAGATTTCAGCGCTTCAAAATGAATGACCCCATAAAAAATACTCCACCAAACTCACAAAAGTTCACTTTTGGGAGACAGCCACTGCCTTTTGATTTATTGCAAAGGACCTACACTTCATCTCCAGTGATCAAGCGATCACACAAAACGCTTCTGCAATGTGCCGTTGAAGCAATAAGTTACACGAGGTGGATCGGTTAGCTTTGTTTTTTGGACCCATACACCCGCTATGCTTACTTTACCGATATGTGGAAAAAGTCCTTGGGTGGTCTATCAAGGTTGCTTAAAAGTATTTGACAGTTCCTCGATTGTCCGACACGGAGGGATTTCTTTCTACTACCGTATTTCATTGTCTAAAGTTGTTGATCTTCCTGATCGATACGAATCGGAAAGATCGAAATTACTTGATTTGAACTAAGAAAACCACTTTTGGCATTTACGAACGAGCTTAATGCGTTTGAATAAACGTCGCAAATATTTTTGGTAGCAACCGTTGCGTTACTGACCTTATGAAACTCAAAAAGCACACAATGTCGGATATGTACCTTTTCAAGTATTTCTCGCATAAATTACAAAAAATTAAGATTTAATTATTTGCAAGTAAACAAATCACTTTAACTATAAAATGTTTTTGTGGCATGACTTTGAAGTACACTTATACCCCGACTTACGCGAATCCGGAGTTACGCGATTTTCAAATCTCGTCGATTCGTCTTTTATTTGAGAAAAAAATTGGTGAAATTGGTAATGTTATTTGAAGTTGCAGATCTTGTGTGTGCCAGGAAAATAAATTTAGGTGTGGTTGGTGTTTCGTTCAGAACTGCTGAATTCCCACAATCAACATCTGGCAATTGATGAGGCCACAGAAAAGTATGAGCAAGAGCAAGGCATTGAAGAGCTTGAATCTTTAATCAGAAGATCGAATGACGGTTGGAAATTTGACAGAGGTCTTCTGTTTAATTGAAAAATGGCTACAATTTTTTTTAGAAAATATAGACTCCAACGATCAGCTCTTTGTTACAATGAAATAAGATATAAAAAAAAGTATTAGTATTCTAAATGGAAATTTTGCGGGTGAAAAAAAAAAGACTTTGATAGATTCTATTAAACCTACATCACAATAACTTCAGTTTGCGATTTCGCATATGTGTTATCTAAGATTTTATTAAACATTTTTTTATAAATAATAAAAAATTTTTTTCGTCTTCTCCCCAAATTAATTTTTTTTCACGCGAAATCATACCCCGACTTACGCGAATTTGACTAACGCAGTTATCATTCAGTCCCACCTAGCGCGTGAGTTCGGGGTTTACTGTACATAACGAGCTGATAAATGACTAACGAATATCGACATGCGCAGAAACGACATTACTTTTCGTTTCTCTTATATATTATGAATATTTTTGTAGAAATGTGAATAAAATATTATTTTAAAAACAATTAAAATTAAACCACATGCAGTTTCTAATTTTTTGTAGAATATAAGGTGTGATACATCCTACAATTTTTAAGAAGCCGCTGTGTGTGTGAGATTGAGTTTTAAAACACAGTAGAACATAAATCCATTAATATCTTTGTATTTAAGAAGGTTATATATATATATATGCGCGAGAGCAAAGATTTCATCAGAATCTGATAACCCCCTTTTTTTTCTCTATATTATGACGAAAGGAATTATTATCTACGAAAATAGTTCTTAATCGCAGTCTAACCGAGGCATCCTGTACTGATGTTAAGTTAGAACATACGTTTTTGACAATGGTTGTACTTTACCTGGTGCAAGATTAGCATGTAGTCTTCAGGAGCTTAAGTAAATGTTATTGTTCTTTCAACGATACATTTCCATTCTGTAGATCCTAAAAAAACTTTCAAAGATGCACGGAATTGAGAAACTTAACCCTTTCAAAAAAATTTCAACTTCCTAACTTATATGATGAATGATGTTGAAAAATATAACACTGCACTGGATAGTTAATCTTTTAACGACTATACTACAAATAACGCGCATCCATTAAATTTAATTTTAAATTCTTAACAACACCTTTGAGAGTTTTTATTTCTTCCAGATTAAATTTTGAATCTTTCAGTCGCCTTTTACTTTATCTTGATTTTTTTTATGAATTTTTTTAAAAACAAAACCTTATTTTATTGCACTTGGTTCATCTCGCAAAAGATGTCTCAACCTTAAATCTTTTCTTAGGTCAATTTTAATCCTTAATATTTTCAATTATCTGTAAGGCATGTGAATACAGTAGAACTTGTTTTTTTTATGCGGTCCTTTTTTATGCGATTTTATTTTTGTGCGATTTTTTCTGCGGTATATGAACTTCACCGGCTTTGGCACAACTGTAATGTTTTCTATCAATGTACCAGTGGCGTAAGGGAGAATATCCCCCCCCCCCCTGCAAAGTCAGTTTGCCTTTAATATTTTATAAATTAGGTAAATATATACAAAGTGTCAGTCATGCCTTGGGCCCCCTAGAGTCCCGGGGTTGTGGGGACATATATAGTGCAATGTACATATATACGCTTGAAGACGCTCTGTTCATTTATTATAAACAATCTCCCGACAATGCACGTTCAGTTGCTTCCTCTCAATGCGCCAACAGCCTACGCTTGATTGAAAACGAAACTTTAAATGACTGGCATTATCAGTAAATTGATAGATTATGTAGAAGAAGAAGAACCGGATTCTTTGAGAGCGGATAAAATATATGCAGGGATAAAGCTTTCCAACAAATTGGGAAAGCATTTTCGTAAAATAGATACCAATTCTGAAAGGAGTGTGAAATTTCAAACAGAGCTTCGATCACACATATCTGGTTATCGTGACATTTACAAGCAACTGACCAACCGACCTTCGCCGCAAAAACTTCTCTCTTACTTTATGGGGGTAAATTGAACTTGTATCAAGTGACGAAAGCGATTTTGAACTAATTCATCACAAGAAAATGAGCGCTTTGGATTACGATTAGTAGTGGTGAATTATGTTTGTGCATTTTGTGTGAAAATTTCTCCATGTATAAAATGCAAAACTAAATGTTTTAAAAATGTTTCCATGTGTAATTTAATTATTTATTTTATCATGGAAGTACTTTTTCTCATAAATTTCGTAAATGATTGTCGTACTTCCTAATTGCGACTTTTTTTTATGCAGTCCCTCTCCACCGCATAAAAAAAATTTCTCTAGTATTTCGACGAAGTTGTGTAATATATGCAAGAATTTGTGAAATATTTTCGAATATTTTTTGTGCGGTTTTTTTATGTGGTCCCTATCTACTGCACAAAAACAGGTTATAAAGTTTTACAATGAAGTATGTTTTGAATTAATTTAACAGAGATTTAAATCAAAATCGCTTGAAAGTGAAGAACTAAAGAAAGAATGAGTAAATAGCAAGAGAATAAAAAACTGAGGAGGTGAGAAGATAACCCTTTTTTTTTCGTTTAATATCTTTCTTCATAAGCCATTTATCTTTTAAAAGAGATTAAATAAGAATTTATATATAATCTGATTTTATCCGATAGTTCAGAAGAATTACAAGTTTAGAAATATAGCGAGTACTTTCACATATCGCTTAGGGCAAACAAGAAATGCCAACTAGATTAAGAAATATATGGTATCTTAAAAGGGAGGTCAGTGTTATAAAATATATTCTCTTAAAGCAATTTATTCCAATATTTGCCAAGATTTGAAAGAGTCTTTCTAATCTGGAAAAAGAACATATCATAATCGTAACACTACTAGGAACATGATTTTTAAATTCTACAAATAAGACATGTCTCCGTTGCTAGGGCGAGCTAATGGCCATTATCTAAAATACTTAAAGATGCTGTAAATTTATGTATAGTATATACCCGTGCTGCCCGGAAGATATTTTTGAAGTGAGCATTAAATCTTTTTTAAGACACTGATAATTTTATTCTATAAAGATATACAAAGTATTCTTATATAACAAAAATTTTATTTCAAAAGAGATATATATATTTCGTTTGCAAAGAGATATAGATTAAATTCTAAAGCTCATGGATTGTAATAATTTAAAGCCATAATGCAGCTGTTTTAAAATCGGAAACAATAATATAAATTCAGATTTTGGTGTTTATCGAAGATTTCACTCATTTGAAACAACAGATTTGATAATATGAGAAATCAGGTGAAGTAAACAATGTGTCACATGAAAATGATGTGGAAATATGGTGATTTTCAAATAAATGGGTATATTTCTAACATAAATAAATTAAATTTTCTTTCTTGATGATTAGTTTACAGCAAATTTTACTATAAAGAAATATCAGATAGATATCTTTCTACCTTTTAAAGATGTAGATAAAAATATTTAGTAGCAAAACATTCAGATGTAGGGTATTTTTTTAAACTTTTCAAGCAAGTAGTATCCAAAAAAGCTCAAGGAAGGATAAGGCATTGCTATCTTCTTTATTAACCCTTTATAAGGTCATTTTTTTCTAGTAAGATCATGTTAAAATATATTTGGAATTATGATTCATTTATGAAACGAAATTCATTTAGCTTATTACTTAAAATTAATTTGATTTTTAAGACCATTTTTGGGGGTAGGAAACATGTTTCAAACCTCCCGCTGGGAGCTATTCAAAGGTAGGACATCTTATGAGAGATTTGTAGTTTTTTTTTTATATATAACGTTATATGATATTTTAAGAAATATTTTGTAAATACTAAAATATACTGAAAAAGGAATTATAAAATAAATATATTTTGTGTTAAAAATTTTTAGAATTTATACATAGTTCTTTCCAAGAAATTTCAGAAAACAAGGATCGATACATAGTGGGACATAGCAAGCTATGCAAACAAATCTTGGTCTCATGTGTTTCAATAGAACATAAACAGTAATGTATATAAGTTTTTATCAAGCTGGTATATGGTCACCAACTTTTGTCACTCGTATAGTTTTCTTGCAGATCAGGAAATGTACACAGAGGCCTTATTTTTGCTACTTTAAAATCCATATATCAGTTGTCGTGTAGGTAAAAATATAAGCAGCATGAATCATAGGGGGGAAATAGCTTCCCATGATCATTTAAAAATTAAGTTGGTAGTAAGTATACTGACCACGAGAGAGAGACCCTATAAAGGGTTAACAAGGTTTTGAAAACTAATTAATTAATTGAACGGGAACTTTTTTTATATCTATACCGAAAAATTCTGTTTGAAATTTCGTAATATCTTACAAGAAATTTTGAAATCCAGAGCTTTCGTCTTCCAAATATATTGTAATATAACTAGTTAAAATATATATTATGTATTTAAATACGTATAATCCCCTTTAAATGCATAAGATTACTCTAAAAAAAGTGTGTGAAATTATCTAGAACTTTGCAAGGCAGTAAGAATTCATTACAAAGCATTTTTATTTCCTCTTCGAGTATTATTCATTGGAATGCAATGTCGAGAAAGCTTTCTAAATCTTACGTTAAAAGAAAAGGCTACAATGTACTCAGGCAGTATTCAATCAAAAATGCTCCAAATGAGCATAAAATTGTGAATATCGCTTTATAACTTTTCCTCAACTTTTGTGTACATCTTTTTTAACTTAATAAGGCTTTTGTCTATAATGAATTGAAATAGATATTTGCAAACATTTGCAACGCAGAATACCTATTTTTCTAAAATAGAGAAATCAGCAGGAATGAATTCTTTGAGCGTACTAAACATGTGATGGTTCCTTTGTTTTAATTTGTAAAAAGCTTTATATATCCATAATACACACATGTGTAAGCTTCACTACTCGCCATTAACATCGCTACTCCAAAAAGAAATGCTAATAATAAAATGATATTTATCAGACAAGAATATTATTCCGGAAATAGCAAAATTTTCAAGAAATTTGGAAGCTTGGATCCTGAGAAATAAGAAACCTGAAAAACCACCACTGGTAATAATAACAGCTCTTATACGTTTGGGCCAAACAGAGGTTAGACAGCATGTATAAATAAAGTTTCTCATGCAGATTCAACACGATATCGTTCATCGACAGTGTTGCTTGGCACATGGTGACGATCCAGTAGTTCTGTAATCATTCGCCAGACGTTTTCTATTGGTAAGGGATATAAAAAATTGCTGGCCAGGCCAACAGCCGAACATCTTCTATATCAAGAAAGGTCTGTGCAATACCGGCAACGTGTGGTCTTGCATTATCCTGTTGAAACGTAGCGTTTAGGAGGGCTCGAAAAAAAAGTTGAACCCGGGCCTTAACACACTAGAAATGAAACGGCCACTGTTCAAGTTACCATCATTGCGAGTAAGAGGTGACTGAAACGAGTATCCAATGGCACCCCATATCCAGGAGGGATTAAATGATGGGTCAGAAGGACGATGTCGAATGCACACTAGCAATGGGTGTTCTTCGCGATTCCATCAAACGCGCATGCGACCATCATATTGCTGTAAACAGAATCAGGGTTCCCCTAAAATGACGATGCCATATCATGTCTGCATCCAGGTTCGTCACTGATCACATCATTGAGGACACTCTTGTCTATGAAGTAGCGTCAAGGGTAGACAAAGCCACGATCGCCGAGCTGACAGCCCATGCTGCTTAAAACGTTATCATACTGTTCGTGCAAACACTTATTTTGCAAACTATCCAATTGCTTGACTCTGGCCGCTTGACATGACTGTACATTCTATTGTTCTGTCTTCTCGGCTGTTACTGATAGCAGGATCCAGGCCATCCTGAGCCCTTCGACTGCATATTCCACATGCAATCATGGGACCTCGACCAGGGCGAGAAGCAATATTGAAATACGATTAACCGTAATTTCGGTGGACAATAATTCTACTTCTATCAAAGTCAGTAACGTGCTGGAAAGCTTTTTACAGGAGGTACCACAGCAACTTTTCACCTAACAACGTTTAAATACGGTTCATGTGTGCAAAAACTGCTGTACAATTTCTTCATTTAAACATATTGCAAATGTCGCTAACGGTGTCTGCTTTGCATTAATGCGTTGAAAAGCTAATCATTTGCATATAGTAGCATCTTTCTGTCATGTAAATTTCATGTGCATATTGCCTTCTTAGTGTAGCAATTTTAATGGTCAGTTATGTATTTATTCATAAAAATTCCAAAACATTATTCAATATTTTGTGAGCGACTTCCCCCGAAGTTGCTCCCTTACCATCCTACCTACAAGGGTATGGAAGGAAAAAAAGCATGACCAGAAACTTCCATAATAATTCTTATTTATTATTATTCAAGCACACTAATCAACGACAAGTTAAACCACAAGAGGGAGCCCTAGGAGTGATATAAAGAAAGCAATAAACCCTAAGTGAGTAAGCGCTAGTAAACAGTTCAATTTAACCTAAACAATCTTGAACTATAAATTCTCAATCCACTAGTTTAATATAGTGACAAACTGAGTTCTTAACTCACGTTGTATAAATCAAGTAAATCTCACCTTCGCTCTACGTTGCAACAGATTCTCCACTCCTTCTCACCTACAATTACCAAACTGACTTTATATACTCTAACTAATCTGTATATCAGGGTTTCTTCTTGAGAGGGATGACTGTGAATTAAACGCGATTGCTAGCCTAAAGATTCCCCAAGAGGATTAGTGAGAAGGTCGCGTAAAGACCCGTCACAGTTATATAACATGTTATTACAAAATACCATTAATCATAGCCGTTGAAAAAAGTTAAAAGTTAAAAAACCAAAATTTTTATTTAAACCGGTTTTTTCTTGAGTTTTTTTTTTTTTTTTTTTTTTGGAAAGTTTTATTACTACTCTCATTACGTAATCAGGCACTGGCCCTTTCTGGTTGCTAATAGAGCGGCAATGTTCAAGTACAAACAGTGAACTACTGATGATGGTTGAGAATTAAATCATTTTTGACACATCACATAGGTTTTATTAAAAAAAGGAGTAGATAAGGAAAAGGAAAAGGATGGAAAAGGAGTAGATAAGTATCTGAATATTTACTTCGACTTCTTTGCATATATTATTTTAGCAATTTAAGTTGTGTATGCTTGTTAATCACTTCAGAAAACACATACCCTTTTCTACCAATTTATTTATTATTTCTTTCTCAAATGCTTGTTTGCTTCTGTGGCGAAATGAAACATTTATTAGTCATTACACGTTTCACACACAAAAATCAACGGAAGTTTGTTTCTGTAAAATCGCTGAGATAGAGTTGATTAAAGAGACCGGAATTAATTGATTTGATTATAAAACACACGAGTTCCTTAAATTTAGGTTCAACACATGATCAAGAAATCAGAAACAAGACATATCCATCGCCTCATTCAAGGAAGCAAGAAAAGTTAGAATCAGAATGCGAACTATTGAAACGAGAAAACAGGAAGGAAGATCTAAATTAAATTGTTTTCGCAAATGATTTATAATTAGAGGAGAAAAGATGCGATTTCCCTTAAAATTTAAAAACAATCCTATGTTCAGAAATTTTGTCCACATTCTTCCAAAATTTAACGTTCAAGCTCAATAACAAGCTTAAAAATTCAAGCATAATCGGTTGAAATTTGTTTCTATGAGCCATTTGTAAGACATACCAATCACATTTTGATGCGTTATTAGTTAATTCAATTTTCGTCGCAAAAATTTAGCTTACAGACTATATCTTCGTATGAACAATACCAGTTAATTCGCTTTTCTCTGCGTATTTAATTATCGGATATTGATAACCTTTAAATTTCCCATGTATTAGAGATCAACAGAGTATACAGATGAATCGTTAACTATTTTGTTTTCTCTTGCCCAGTTAGGTCTTTATTTGCATTGTATAGGATTCCTTTCTCCCAAAAGAATATGGAAATAATTTTTATCTGAATAACACTTTAATTTTTGTTCCATATCATTATCAATTATATATATAGCACAATTATATTAATCAGTAAGAAACTCACATTTTACAATCATATATAGAGAGAGAAAAGAGAAAATTATATATATTTATATTTATAAAAATCAATTGACCAAAATGGAAAACAAGCCTGAAAAAGGAAAAGCAAGCTTGACTCTACTTCACTGCTCTAAGTCATTGAAAACTTTAGAAAACACTAGAGCTTTCCATTTTGGTCAATTGATTTTTTCTTCATATGTTGGTTTTTTACTCTTGGTTCTCAATTTCAGCATTTAAGCTTCCTCGGTTTTGTAGGATATTTAACTTGTCCATCATTTTTTTGTATTATAATATATATTGGTATGTCAAATGATTACATTTAATTTTCCTGCTTTGATTACATGACACATGGGAAAGCTCTACAATTACGTTTCCACACACACACACATTGTAAGAGATTACTATCAACTTCATTAAATAATTTTCAACAAATCCAAAAAAATTATGTGGAAAAATAGCTTGTTAAAAAAACAATTACTATTGAAGTTTACATTTATTTCCAAATATTTATTTAAAATTATGCCTAGGGAACATCTTTATTTTCTCTCCCAAATTTTAAGCATTTTTTTTTAAAAACTTTGTTAACTCCTATTTTTTTCCACCATTTATAGATCACTGGCTCTTAAGTATAATAGCATCCTTTCCTAAAAACTGCTCAATGATTTTTTTAAAAAAAGAACAAAGAAAGGTATGTACGAAACTGAGAAACTTCAAAAAGGCTTAAGTTATGCTTTTTTATTATTAATTTCTATAAAATGATACAAATATATCGCTGAATAACTTAATTTTTGATTCATCAAAACTTAATTCTAACAATTGATTTTAGACAACTAAAGTAATGAAAGAAAATCTACAACAATAAGTTGTAAACAAGTAGGTTTTTTTTTTTGAAAAGTAATCATTTAATTCTTATTATATCACTTTAAATAAGAATGTTGTAACGATAAAAAAATCATTAAAATGGAAATAATGCTTCATAATAATTAGCAGAAAAACGATTAAGTAATTTCAATCGATGTTAAATTATTGTTTACAGACTAGGTGTATTTCTTTTTACATAATATTTACCGAATAATGTTGATTAATTAACCTTATTAAGTTCGAGTTACGTGATAAACTTATAAAAAAATCATTCATTTTCAAATAATATAATCAAGTAGTAAAAAAAAAATTCAAGATACAGATTTCAATGTTCATTATTTTTTGCAACAACAATTTGGGGGAAAATATTGAACTTATTCTGTATATAATCAGGTACCTGTATTACTGTATAAGCTATAACCAAGCGAAAATTAAATATATTACATATAAGCTACAAGTTTTTTCATTCGTTCCTCTGAGGATAATTATATATATATATATATATATTTGTCAATCAAATGTAAAGCTCTAATTCTACTAAGAACTATAATTCTAATAACAATGCAAAATTCACAGTTTCCTTCCGTATTCTACTGGGGGATCCAGTAAACAAGAAAATCATTTATGTGCTAATTTAAACATAAGACGAAGGATTTAATAATAAACTTACTTTTAAAAAAAAAGCTGCTGGTGTAATCGGAGTTCTCTAATCGGATGCAGTGATTATGACTCGATCTAATCCAAACAAAGATATTTTTCTCATCAGTTTGATTCAAGGTACTTGGGTCTTCTACTTAACATCCAGGTGTGCCTAGGGACGCAGAGATTAAATTTTGATGACGAAACGTTATAATAATCAGACTCTAAATTTAAAGTCTCTCGAAGATAAGAATAAGTATTCTGAAACCACGCGTTTTTCCAATTTTCAGAGCTTCGTAAAATATGATTAAGGTAAAACCTCTTTGCAAAGTATAAAATATTACATTGCTGATAAATTGCACTTATCGAGACTACTAGATCTGTTTTAAATACATCTAGAGATAATTCTTCAGTTTCATTTACATGTTGTTTCGTCACTGAAATGTTTTTCTCACAGACTATGCAAAAATAATTATTAAATGCGTTCGCTTAAATTAATTCAAATTATTACATGAAATAATGTGTAGTTCTATAATTAATGCTTTTATCTGTTCTCAAAACGACATGTCCCCAAACTACCCTCAATGTTCTAAATAAAAAAATTATAAAAGAATCAGAACCTTCTTATCAGAAGACAATTTCTTATAAATTTGAGTTACTTATGCTATGCGAGTCAGTACATGTGCAATACATTAACACACCTGCATGCAAACAAATAACTTTAAGATCGAATACTACTCTTGATTCTCTCCTCGGATTCAGTATAAGATGAAAATATTTTATCGACCCTTTTAGGAATAAGAATAAGTGGATTTGATTATTTAAAATAAATAAAAATAAAGAAATGTTAGTAGCTAAAAGTGCAATAAATTTCCTTTAATTTTTTTAATAATTTTCTTTATTTTTATTTATTTAAATTCATGGAAGAGTGCATTAACAGTTATTTCTCAATACTTGTTTGTACATAACATGTATATTACGAAACAAAAGTAGAAAATTACCTTTCTTCAGTAATTAACTAAATACGTTTCAAAAGCAATTATTAAAGTTAAAACATTATGCAATTTATCTATTTAGAAAAATTTTTTAAAACTTATCACCACGGTGCATACTAACTTGCTTCTAATAAAATATTATTCATTCACTTCATTCTTAAGTTGAGTTGAGTTGAGTTTGGTGTTTTATGGCGCAAGAGCCAGTTTTGGCTATACTGCGCCAAACATTCATAGGTCTGTGGTCTGGACGGGAAAAGAAGAAAAGGAGAAATTGGATGACAAGATGGAGGGTCGAAAATAGAGAAGGATCACTGGGGTACCCCTGGGTCATGACACCCGTGTTTACCAAAGATAGTAAACCCCTTGGGAAAAGGAAAAGATCACTAGGGTACCTCGGGATTGTGACACCCGTACCCACCTAAAGAAGGTGAGCCCCCTGAGGGATCTTCATTCTTAAGAACAGTTAATTAAAAAAAAATTTATTTTATTCGTATATATAAAGTACTGGTCTCCAAACTGTGTTCTACGAAACCCTGGGATTCCACGACGTATACCCAGGGACTCCACGAATCAAAATAAAAAATCGGAAACTAAATTATAAATGTGTATACAAAATGAATTCAAGTTCTGTATCGAATTTGTATGACCACGAATGACTGAGCAGTGTTCCCTAACTCGGGTCACACTTCCGACAAGGGAGGAAAGGGGGGGGTACTTAAAAAAAGAAATTCCTCTCTATAGACAGCCTTCCTTAAATAAATAATTTCCTCTGTAACTTTTACTTCTTTGTATATGTGAGTTTAAACACTATTATAAAATATATATACTTAGGAAAGGATTAGACACACAACACAAGTGATAATAAGTACGTTCGTGCATTATAACATGTTTAAGAGTTAACTTGGTAAAATAATCCGGAGGAGAAAAATGCAATTTTTTGAAGAAAACTGGGAAATGGGGTTGCCCAATTGATTGATTGATTGACTGAATATTAACGTCGCACTGTTCAGCTACATGAGGGCTTTTGGCGACGGACCACGTAATTTTTAACCATTGTCAAGTGACGTGGACGACTCCTGTGAGCTGGCATCCCCCTCTCCTAACTACCTCACCCCACCAACGGGAGGACGTTTCAGCTCTCGACAGATTTAACGTGAATCCATCGCTGCCCTACACGGCAGGTCATTAGTGGTACTGGGCTCGAACCCGTGACAAGGCAAGTCATGGTCCGATACCCATACCACTCGGCTACCGCGGCCACGTAGAGTTGCCCGAAAACACCTCATAGTTCTAAGGGTTCCGTAAGTCGAAAAAGTTTGACCACTGATATATAATGCAATTTTTAAAAATATATTTATGTATGTACTCACATATTAGGGCCTTTTTCTACTTGATAACAGTTTTTTTTCTTCCGAAAGAGAAACGTTGTTCTTAAAAGCTAAAAATATAGAAGTAAAGTTGAGATAACTTTTTTTTTAATTAGTCATAGGAAAAGAAAGTTAAATAATGATAACTCAGAATTTTGTTGAAAGCAAATAAAGCTCCACTTTGAAATGTAAACATAGTTTGTAAAAAAATATTTACTCATCCTCTCGAGACCAAAAAGAAGATCCTCCGTTTGTCATAAAGATAAAAATCACAGAATCCACCCTTTGAAGACATGCGTTCAAAATATATCAATGTATTTTGTTTATTTAACTGGTTTTCTAGTTTTACGAAAATCTCTTCTGCTCTAAAAGCATCCAATTAATTCGAAATTTCAAACTATAGTTAAATGATAAGATCACATAGGTAAGCATGTGTGTATTTTACTGTGTAAGAAATGACAGAAAAAACATCCAGTTTTTTTTTTTAATCTTTCCATAAATAATTTGAAAACTATTCAATGAAAAAGCTATGTATTTTATACAAAATTTTAATTATATAATTAAAAAAAAATCTTTTTTGTGTTTGTTTGTGTGGTATAGAGTGGACTTCCGCCGCTTGGGGCCGACCGGAAATTTGCCGCCTCGCTATTTTAATTATTAGTGAAGAAAATTAGTAAAAGGACAAAAAAAAAGCAGCTTTAAATCTTTCTACTGATTAAAAATGCACTTTTCGTGAGTTTTTTTTTCATAGCAAAATCTTTTATACAATCGTCACACAAAATATCAATATGTATATCATGTTCAACTGTCAGAATAGGTTAATTTGTTAGCCTTAACGCGGAAATGTCGATCTGAGATAATTTTTTATTCATTTTAGCTTAGAGAAGCTTCTCTCGCAACTAGCATTACTGATGGCAGATGTTACAAAAATTCTCAACGTTATGACAATGTTTGGTAAGCCATCTTCAAGTTTAGACTCAATAATATATTTTAATAGACATAGAGAGCCGGACATAATGAGTTCTTTTTTACAGTCTGGATCTGTTGCAGCTACGAAAGCTTGTAGACGTACGCGCTCAAGTTGGAATTTTTTTTTATTAATGCCCCTTATTATTATTTGTGTCCTGCGGTATCGAGTCCTAGTGTCGTTGCCCCCTCAGGGGGCTCACCTTCTTTAGGTGGGTACGGGTGTCACAATCCCGAGGTACCCTAGCGATCTTTTCCTTTTCCCAAGGGATTACTATCTTTGGTAAACACGAGTGTCACGACCCCGAGGTACCCCAGTGATCCTTCTCTATCTTCGACCCTCCATCTTGTCATCCAATTTCTTCTTTTCCCGTCCAGACCACAGACCTATGAATGTTTGGCGCAGTATAACCAAAACTGGCTCTTGCGCCATAAGACACCAAACTCACTCACCCTTTTGTCATTGAAGACCAGCCATGCAGAGGAGCTGCAACACGTTAAATCTGTCGAGGCTCAGGCGTCGGCAACCTTTTAGCTGTGGCGTACCAAACCAGTCTACCAATGATTCAGCGTAGTGCACAGTAGAACATTTTTGAAACAATTCGATTCCCGTGATGATGCATGTAGAATTAGAGAATAGAGGCCAATTTAGATTTACAGTTTTATCGTATATTAATATTGCACAATTTAAAGACATTTCTTTTACTTTAAAATAATCAGCATAAAATATAACTATCTCTTCAACACATAAATAAAAAAAAACTAAAATTGTACTTATATTATTTATTTTTAAACATATTAAAATAAGAAATTGACAACTGAAAATATAAGTATTCCCCTTCATTACAGTTAAATTAAAAAAAATATATGTATTAATGCGAACCTAGAGCTTGCACCACTCTACTTTCATATCGCAAAATCAGGAGTATAATTTGTGACTTTCAATTTGAACCGGTTCTGAGCATTCAGTTGTTAAACAATTTCTTTGCCGACTCGAAATATTTTTCATATGAGGAAAAAGATTTTTTGCATAGATATGTTGAACTAAAAACGGAAAGCACAGAATACATGCAATTTTTTCTCTTTTCAAACAATTAAATCTCACCAGCAATGACATTCAATAATTTACAAAATAGCTGTAGAGTTCGTAATACCGTAAATGACTATAATTCTGAAGATGTTGATCAGATCAACTTCCACCCTCTCACACAAAAATTGATAAATTTGTTGAGAAATTCAGGGTACCACTGTGAGAATTGTACCACGTGACATAGGTTGCCGACCCTTGCTCTAAGTCTTCTAGTTGTGTGGTGGGATATTAAGGTGCTAGCTCTGGTGTCACCCTCGTTATCTGACCGAATTTTAAACTGACGAGTTCCATCACCAGTAGCCCTTGTGCACAACTTTAAAAAACTATGTTCATGAAAATCTCTTTTAAGACTTTTTAACACGTATTTCAACTTCAAAAACTATCCTTCAGCAGAGTTGAAATTTTTAGAGTGGTATTTAATCTTAAATTTCTAATAACTTTAAACCATTAGTTATTTAAAATTTCTAAAAATTTTGACGTCATAAAAGTTTGCCATCATAGAAGGAACGAAGGAAAAAACTTGGTTTTATTATATAGTTACATAAATGATTCTTTGGTATGAGTAGTTTCTATAGAGAGAGAGAGAAAACGATGTGAATGTCGATCATAAGCTTTATTTTTATTTCGCTGTTCAAACTGATAAAAGAACTTTCGAAATCTGTTTTGAGAGGTAATACGCTTGTCATTCAAAGTGCATTTATTTACGTATGTTTATATAATATTTATCTTTCACAAATAAAATATAATAAAGGCATCGAACTTTTTAAAGTGTTGATTTTTCTTCAATTGTGTCAAACCAACTTACTTTGAAGTTCTCGAATATTTTACCTAGTTTAAAGTTACAATAGGTAGTTCTTTCTAAAAAATTCAAGAGAGTTAATATAATTTATTTGTAAAGAGAATTTTTACTGTATTTTAAGAAGAGTTCAATAATGAAGAGTAAATCGTTTTCACAGAAATGTTCAGGTAATAATCAAAATCAAGCCACAAACAATCTAAAACATTTCGTATAAACTAAATTAGTATTAATTATTTCTTTGATATTTTTCTTCAGTAAAGGTATCCTTAAATTTAGTATTTGATTTATATACTTTTATGAAAAACTCAAATTATAATTTAAAGTTGTCTTTAAACTCGACAATTCAGGGTAGTCAATATTTTTTATTGTAAATGATTACTTTTAAGGTGTTTATTGTATCTCGCGTGAGAGATTTTTCTAATCTTATTCTTTTGTAAGAATTATATGATCAGCCGCGGCAAGTATTTATTGCATACATGCGTTAAATGGAGACAACATATATGGTTGGAAATGCTGTAAAAGCTAGTGTAACATATTTTCTGCTTATGACGCTGTAATTTGTATCATTTCTCTCTCTGTGCCCAGTATAAATATTTCTCATTTTAAAATACAGTCAGGTCTCCATTTTACGAACCTCTACTTTACGAAATTTTATATTTTGCGAACTTTTTCCTGGAACCAAGAACATTTTACGATTTTCTTCATAAAACAACCTCCAAATAGTGAAGTGGATTTTCCATTTAACGAACTTTTTCTCTTTTTTTCTTAAAATATTTCTAGACTTTCGTATGATCAAATGATAAAATCATTTTAAACAATTCGATATGGATTACAATGTGGAGAAAATCACGCATGGGGGTTTGTGGTGAATTGCAAAGATGCGAAGAGTATTATGAGAGAAAATCTTTTTTTTTTTCAAACAGAAATTTTATACAAAATTAACAGATTTTACCAGTATTTAAATTTAAGCATGTATATGTAATAATATATGCTTAAAATTATTGATTATAAAAAAAATATGCTTAAAATTATTTGTAGGCTTAAAATAAAAGTCATTAAAATTCTTTAACTTTAGTATACAATTATTTTTTTTTGAAGTTGAAAATACAGTGTATTTCTGGACAACGTTTTTTTTTTTTCCCTTGTTTGCTTAACAAATTTCTTTTTGATGGATAAGATATATAAAACAAATAGATATTAATATGTTAAAAGGTGAGAATAATTACTTTTTTAATTATATATATTGTTTATGAATTTAAAATTTGTTTTATAAGGTTTCTAAACTATGTTGAAAGATAAATCTCTATTTAATGAACTTTTTTTTCGGGATTTAGCGACTCCATTGACTGTATATTCTACAACGTTATATTTTCAATGCTGAACTTCAACTTTTCAATATTATACGTAAATCTTTTTGCTGCATTCGCTTAGATAACTGAATTTGTTTCCGCCGATGTGTGGTATAAATTTACTTCAGTGTATGAGCTCAAAAGGTTTTCGTGTCGTCCCAGTGTGGGTGAAAGCTGACTCGTCACTCTCCTATCCTCACCGTTCGATGTCGCACTACGTTGGAGTTAGACTGCGCAGCGCTCAGCTCTCCTCAGCTACATAGGAAGAAAAGCAGGGAGGGGTCTCTAAACCAGTTTAGACCCCCCATTTACTTCTTGCAATGGCCTCCAGGGCGGCGCTGCGTGAAGACAGGCGAAGCCTCGCCATTCTGGGCTAAGTTAGAACCTCTTTAGATGCGCTGCATCTAGAAAACCGATTTCGCTAAGAACATTAAAATTTCGTATATTATTTTACGAAAGTAATATATGAATAAGAAAAATTCTGATATGGATCATTTTGTAAAGACTGTGAAAAGCTTCCCGTGTTTGTGGGACACGACGCACCCAGCTTACAAAGATTTTGAAGTGATGGATCAAGCGTGGGCTAAAGTAGCAGCCGCTGCGGATTATCCGGATGGTAAGTTGGGAAGACTCGTTCACACTTACTTGACCGACGTAAATTCGAGCGAAAGTGGTATATTCGTCTTAGGTCCAACAATTCTTTTTGTGATGTAGTCGTAAATTATACGGAGTGAAATAATTTTTAAAAATTCAAAATGATTGATTTCAATTTCATACTTTAACCTAATTTACATGTCAGTCATGTAATTAATTAATTTTTAAACTTTTACACTTAATTTTTGATTGATATAAAATTCTGCTATATAAATTCATCATTCTGAACACAATTTTTCACTTTTTTTTTTCGTTCATCGAATTTACCTTGTAATAATTTTACTGTACATTAATCTAGACAAGTTTCCAAAATCGAAAAAATGCGTTTCATTCTTTTTTAAACTTAACGTTACCTACAATGAAATAGTTTCATCTTTTCACTTTAGTGAAATATTTTAAAGAAAAGCTGATTTACGTTGATATGGATAGCTCTTTCCCAATTTTTCTTTTATTTAAATACGTCTCTGTTATTTCGGAACCTTTTTTGAGGTTTTTACACTTGAATTTCCATGAATATTATAACAAATGATGATTTTAATGATCGCGGACAAATATTATCAATAGGAGAAAAACTACTTTACTATTTAACTTTAAAAAGAACGAAGTCTCTTTAGGAAGCGCTTCGATTCATTTAAATCAAATATAAATACTGTTAAATATCTAAAACTATGCCAAATAGATGAAATACCTTGTAATGTAAAAATGGTGAAATTTAATTTAATTATATTAAAATGAAAAATCAAAAATTCTATTAAATTATTAACAATAATTAATATTTGCCTTCCTCCTTTCCCGGGTTAGTAGTCTTAAAATTAATACAAAAGTGGTAAAACACGAGGTCAGAATGGAGCCTAAAAGAAAGATTTAGATTCTACACGTGGTTTTAACAATGATGGTGGGTTGAATGGTAAACTGACTATTTCTCGTACTAAGAAAGCTTATAATCCAGAGCGAGGAGTTATTTTTAAAGGATACATAATAAAACATTATGTAAAAATAATTAATAAAAAAAGAGTATTTCGGGCGAAGAAAATAGGTATTTCATGTCTTCTGCACCAGTGGCGCACACAAGGAGGGGGGTGGGGGTCTTGTGTCCAGACCCTTCCCCTTAGCCCTAGATTTTTTTTCGATTGATTATAATCCTATATATATAGTACGTAAAACTTAATTATTTGTTTTCAATAATTAATTCTATTAACTAATACTAATCATTTATTCAATAATTAAGTTTTTACTGTTTTTTTGTTTGTTTGTTTGTTCCCGAAAATTGACAAAATTTAAGGAATATTTTGGACGGCATATTGGGGCACGTGAATGGTGGACATTTGACCGCGCCCCCGGGGGGGGGGGGGGGGGGGGCGCCACTGGTCTACACCAATAATAGCCAACTACGCACTACCAGCTTTCGGAGAATTTCAGTGAGGAGGGTTTGCGGTGACAATTTTCATCGTGCCCGTGAACACAAAAACGTAAATTCGGTCCTATGAAGCATTATGTTATTTTTTATTTTATCATTTCGTGAAAATTTGAATCGCACAAATAAAATTTAACAGGAAAAAACACGTGTGTGTGTTGCAGAAAAATTTATTTTTAAGTGAGTTTTAACAAAATATCAGTTGCTGAATGTTTAATTTATATACAGTTCGGCATGTATTTTGATTATTAATTTTTCTTCTAATGTATATACCCTGACATTTATCCATTCGAATATATTCGAAGCTAATAGATTTCGTACGCATTTAAAGTTTTTAAAACTATTTGTAGAAATAAATTGGCAAAATGCTAATTTATTTTGAAACTTTTAAATTGCTATTGCATTTAAATTGGTTTATTTTACCGTCTAGTTCTTTTTGAATGCAAAAGTAATTATTTTTACAGATGCTTGTTTTGGAAAATTTTCAATCGTTGTATGCTTTTCTCTGAGAAATTATTTTTTAAACAGCATCGATAGTGAAAGGAGTTAAGTTGTATAGTAAATAATGTATAACAAAATTTTGGATTATTATTTGTTGGGATTATCATGATTTTTAAACAAAAACTATAGAAGAAATCATTTGAATAATATAATTAAATTTTTTATGCTTTTTAAAAAATTATGTAATATTAATAAAATTATATATTATATGTACATTTATAAATTTTATATATATATATAATTTTTGATTTGCTTTATTTGACAGACAAAAATTATTAGAATTCAAAACATTAAAATAGTAGAAATTCTGGGAACAATAAATTGATGGATGCTGCAGTATTATGAACATTGCAGGCTGAGACTGTTTTATAAAAAAATGAAGCTTAACAAGTTTCATGGGTAGTTACAAGCTTCTCCCTTTCTGTTTACAGTTCTGAACAAACCCCCATGGAATATAATGCATGGAAGTTCTAAGTCCATTATTAACAAAAAGTTTACATATATACCTAAAGCATTCTAAAATGCTTAGATCATATTCTAAGCAAAAAACAACAAACTAGTTATTGTCAGATTCAGTGATCTAAGTACAAATTAAAAAGCTTTAGAGATAAAGACTGATTAATAGCATTATTAATAAGTATAAAAATCTTTTTTACTGAAATAATTATTAACTTAAATTATAAAGTAAAAACTAAAATTATAGGAATAATATTAAGAATATTTTTTATAGTTTTCCATACTATAATAGCGTTATGTGTGGAACATATGTATATGTAAGTGTATGGAATGTATGTATGCTATATATATATATGTTTTATTATGGGGAGGGGGTCACAGAAAATTCATTTTACACTAAGATTTTGGAGCTTTCTAAATCTTCACGTGACATAATTACATAAAAATTAAACGTGAGATATCAGCTCTGGTGTCTTCCTCATTATCAAGTCATTCTTAACTTTGCAAGGTCATCGATAAAAAGCCTATTGAGTGAATTCTGGTCGAGGACAATTATTAAATAAATAGAACGAATTACTTGAGCCGAGAAAAGTGTTTTGTTGAGAAAGAAATTTAAAAATCAAACTGAAACACACAAATTGACTGTTTATATACAAGATAAGTTCTAAACAGATGTCTGAAGTACTGTCCCAATTGATAAAGCTTTAATCAATGAAACCGCATCTTAACTAAGTTTTGATAAATATTTTGTGCCTGTGTTTGTTTATCTTTATCATCCGTTTTTCAAACATTTATTTATATCTGTGTTTTTAAATATTATTGATAAAATATAAAAATTATTTCCTTGAATTTTCAAACAAGTTCTTATGTAAATAGAGATGGTAATTACAATAAAACCCCACATCAACAAATCAAACTGAGCTGATGCATGTTTACGTTCTAATATATTGTTTGAAAGATCATATGAAATCATATGCACGTGCAGTCAAATCATAATTAAATCATATGTACAACATCACAAAAATTTTTAAAGATCTATTACTTTTTTCGTGGCTTAGTCAGTGTTTCAGAAACAGATATGTAGGGGGAAAGATCTTATTTTCAATTTGTGTTACAAAATTATAAGTTGAATGGTTGATGGAGTGTCTGCTTCCCGCAGGGAAGCTTAAACTCCTGTCTTAGAAAAATGGGGAGTGAACATTGGTTCGTTTTTACCTTAGCCCTTTGCTGCTTTAAAATAATTATAGTTAGAGATGAAATTATAAAAGTTAAAATTAAGAATTTACATGATGATAATAAAATTGCGTGAAAATTTAAGAATCATTAGGGTGAGAAAAAATGGTGTTGAAAGTGAGTGAGATTACTTTTAATTATTTAGTGTAATTGTTTGTGTATGTGCATGAAAAACAATTGTGCCGAACGATGGCTAGCCCGGAGACCGAGCTAGCGCAGTCGGCTTGAAAATCCAGAATGAGGAAGGAGTAAAAACGAGTGACGCGGAGGACCCGCTTCGTGGAAATCAGCCCTCGGTCTGAAGAGTCGCCCATTGGAAGATTATGAGTTCGGATAATTTTGTAGTGGAAACCATTTGGAAAAGAGATGAATTTAGATAAGAATATTTCGAGGACGATTAAAAAGAGGATTTAAATTATATTTTTCAATTCTGGCTATTGCTCTATTATCAATCGAGTCTATTTTTTCAAAGAATTTAATGGCTATTTTCTTGAATACTTTAAGAGTTTTGAGCTTTAGGGCACAGATCTGAGATCATTTGTTACAAAATTAAAAGGAAGAAAGCTCTCTCAGCTTCAGTTGTCTGTTGAATACATCGGGATGTTTTCTCGCAGCATACGTTAATTATAAAATCAAGTAATTGTGATAGACTAATTCAATTTAAATTTTAATACGGCTTAAATATTTTTAAGCTATTCAGTTTTCATTTTTGAGTTATATATGTTTTGGAAAGTTTAAGACTTGCTTATGTGCAATTCTATCTAGACTTTTTTTTATTTCTATATTTTTAATATTAATAATTAATATAAAAGAAAGGAGCTTTTTCGAATTTTAAGCGAATGTTCATGCAAATATACAAAGATTTATAATTTTTCTATTTCATAGGGAGCAATATGGTGATGGAATTAACAGTAGTGTTCAATATTATAATTTTCAATTTTGTTTATTATCTCTGGAAACACTAAACAGATTTCAATGAAATTAGCCAAAATACCCCCATATAATCATAACGCACACACACATGTTGACCCTCATCAGCGTTAGGAAGGTTAAGAGATGTTAAAATCTTAAACAAAAATCGTTTTATAGGGAATATTGTCCAATCTTGCAGTTTTACAACTGCACACAGACATCACTCGCTCACTCTACAAATGTAAAAAAATTTTAAGTTCAGATTTTTTCACTCAACTTTAACTTTAATAACGCAGTGCACTTTTATTAATTTCAAAATTATTTTTTATTTATAAAACACAGTTTTGAATTTATTATATTTAAAAAATTTTAATTAAAAATGAGATATCTGAAAGCATTTCATTGTCACCATTGGCGTACACAGACCTCTCTCATAAGAGGAGGGGGGGGATGTTCTACATTCTAAGAACACGTAGACGAAAGAGCCGAAGTGTAATCTCTATGGTAAAAATTAAAAATCGGTTGGTCTATAGGGAGATTAGCCCGTCTCTCCCTTTCTTGTGTACTCCATTGGCTGTCACTCTAATCCTCAATGAGAGAAGATTGGGGTTCGAAAGCACCAAGCGTTCCTTATTGATACAATACCATTACCAATTATAAAACTGTCCCAAAGCGCGAGAACATACGAAAATTAAAAAAATTTTACAAACGCTTATAAGACATGTTCCTCTAAATCAGGTGTGACCAACCAAAAACTTCGGCAAAACATTATAACATCGCGGGCCGCCTATCAATATATGTATCTTAATATTAGATTTGGACCCACTTCAAACATTTATAGAAGTGAAAATTTAAAGCTGAATGAATTATTATTGTTTTCAATATTAGTGAGATATTTGTTTCTCAACTATTTCACTTAGTTTTTGCAAGTCGATCTTAATACCTGCAGCATCAATTTTCACATCGTAATTGATGCTGCAGGTTTTCGTCCATTAATTTCAAGAGCGATTTATGTTTAATTTTCGAAAAAATTATTCACAGACGTAAATTGAAAAAGAAAAGTGTAACAAGGAAGCAAGCATGATACTGCGGGGGGGGGGGGGGGGGCGCGGTTGGGCAAAACTGGAGACTTCTGAATATGTATAAAAACAGAAGCAACGTCACATAAAATAGAAACAGTAATGGTATTTTTATTTGTAACAAAACACTGCACTAAAAACAAAAATATTGCTCAAAATAATCATATTTTGTAAAGTAATAATGGATCTCGCGGGCCGCAAAATTATTCAAAGCGGGCCACATGTAGTTCTCGGGCCGCGGGTTGGTCACTCCTGCTCTAAATGCGCATACCACTTGTACTATTCACTTACGTAATCGATGGGAAAATGCTTTACTTTGTATGAAAGTATTCGTTGTACTTTTCGCTGAGTACTTTTCCCAGTAATTCAACTAAATATCTAATATACTTAATTTTGAACTCCAATGTAATATTAGAAACATAAGGAAAAGCATAAAAGAGAGTAGAAAGCAAAATTCGAATTATGATTCAATTGACTATAAATTAATAGGTGCCTCTGTGTGTCCCCAAATAGTCAATATGCAATTTACACAGAGTTAGTCAACCTCCATTGAATAAATTAGATTATAATTTAAGAGCGTGGAAAACTTTAGAAGTGTAATTACAAACAATTCACAAACATCTTGAAATTAAACCAGATAGAAAAATAAAGAGCTTTGGAAATTCGCATTTAAAAATTTCAAAAAAACCTAACACGCAAACAAAACTAATAACGAAGTGGGAAAAAATCGTGATGTACTCACGACTGAGATAAAACTTTTTTTTCCCCACGTGTTAAGATTATGCTTAACCTTGAAAATATTCAACATGATCGTGACTTAAGATGTTTTTAAATTAGTTCTTGCTGCGCATTGTAAACATGAAGAGAAAGAAAACTGTAACACTCATATATATCTTATAGGGTTATTGTTTATTATTCTTATTGTATATGTACGGTAGAGAGTGTAACAAAGAATGCAATTTAACTTGATTTCTGACACAGTATTGTATTTTGTTATTGCTTTAATTCTATCTTTTACAATTACGTATAATTTTTCTTTCCTTTTCGAAAAGCACAATTTTCACATGTAATTTATTATTTTTTTCTTTTACTTCCATAAATCTATTTTTGTGTCACTTTGAGTTTTGTCTTGCTCATGCATTCATACAATTGAGCTTAAAAAAAATTGTATATAAATATGTCTGGTTTTATTTTTTAAAAAAGGTAATAACAAATACATTAATTTCTTCCTTCCTCTCCTAACAGTTTTTCATATTGAGGACTAATTCCCCCCCTCCTCATCATACCTTAAATTACTCACCTTCTTACTAAGAATTTACCTGAATTAACTATAAAATACATTTTTTTTTGTGTGTTGCTGTTGCTTATATATTTTTAAAGCGATTGATTTATGAAGTATAGTCCTATTTTGAAAACTAAAATAATTCCATTGTTCAGGTGAAACCAGACTTTTACACAAAATGGGTTAAAAACTTAGTTATATATTTTCTTAACCCGAAATATAACAAAAAATAATCCAAACTTGAGAAAGAAAACAATCGGAATATTTTTTTAATTTTCAATGGAGCTGCGGATTGATAATTTATCTCATTGTATGTCTAGTATATTTCCCGGAGCTGGTATCACTTTTGAGTGCCGCACCATATAAGTACATACCAATTGCTACAACGTAATTTTGATTCCCAGTTTCCTCCCCATAGGAAGGCACTTGAGTTCTGAAGATGCGAAATCTTTCTTGAAATTTGCTTTAGTATGAGAAAAATATAATTTTCAAAAAAGAGACTTACCTAAAGATAGAAAATTACGAGGGTTGATCAAAAAAAATTACAAGTCGAATAAAAAAATATTTTTTTACAAAACAGAAAATACAAAAGGGAATTAAGAGCCATACATGCCTATCACATTTCAACATAATCTCACCAAGTCTATTTAGACAATTATCAGAACTCAGAACCAATTTGTTTAACCCGTCTTGGTAGAAATCAGGTCAATTTCCATTGAGACAGGTCTCAGTGATGTTTTCAAAGCACTGTTTTGGAATATCGCAGCACATCAGAAACGATATGCTGCACTCTATCATAGCTCAATCCACTGACGAGATTTCACTCAGAGATACCCGTCAATCATTTTGAATCATTTCTTCAATTCGTGCCTTGAAGAACTTGGCTGGCCGCTCCCTGACTTATTACAATTTTCGACATCCTGTCTGCCTGATTAAAAAGAGTCACACCATTTCGCTACATGTTGTCTGCTCATTGCTTCTTCACCATAGACTCACGATTTGACTGTGAATGTCAGATGCGGACACATTCTTTGCTCATAAAAATCGAACTTCCAATTTCCTAATCGTCTTGCCATTTCAATCGTTTTGAACCGTCTGGGAACTTACAATACCTACCCGCAAACAGCTGTTTGACAAATAGCGCCATTTGTCTCCACTCTGGGGAGACAAAATTTCTCCACAATATGTAGTTTTCAAATACTGCGGCTTGTAACCTTTTTTTTTTTCTGATCAGCCCTCGCACTTTAAATCAAAATTCGTCGCGTAATCGAAGTAAAATCCGAGATAGTTATATTGGTTACAATGGTGTTTGTGTGTGTGTGTGTATTTTAACTTTAGAATAGTAAAAATGTTATTCAGACTTAATGAAAAAAAATTAAACTATTCTAACATTATCAGAGATTGAGAAAAGATAAATATATCAAAAATCCTATCCGTAAAATATATTATTAAAAGCTGAATTGAATTAGTAGGGATATTGTGATTCCCCGAAATAAAAGAAAATAAGAGAAAAAAATGGTTGTTATAAAACAAAAAATTGCTTAGAAGATTAACGTTTAATAATAAGTTATGTGCTTCTCATCAACGTTGTTATAAACATTTAAAAAATATTACACACGCATATATATAATGAATAATTAAAATTTTAAATTAAAGATTCTATTATATTTAGGTTCAATGCAGTCATAGATATAAAAGAATATTTTATCAATAATAATATACTTAACAGAGATATGCATATATATACCTATATTTATTTGAATAAAGTATTTATTATTAGTTAAATTGTGTGTGAGAAAACCTTAAAATATAGAATTTTGTAAAAAATTTCAAAAGAACCTCATATTCAGCAAAATCAACGTGCTGAGTAAAACAACATTTTTATATTTACAATGCAAATCATCTGGAGAAAGTTTTAAAAAATTCCGAAAAATAAATGGTATAGAAAAATTACGATAAAAGAAGTATATATGAACGAAAAGGAAATAGTCTTACCTTTTTAAAATAAAATAAATTCTTTAATGCATCAAAAATTCAGTTTATTTTTTTAAAAAAAAAATAATAAAACCTAATCAGGAAAAAAGAAAAAAAGTTATTCCTTAAGAAATAGGAAAAGAAGTAGAGTTGAGCTGTCATTTCAAATTGAGAAACATGCTGTTCAAAAGAATTATTGTGTGGATTATTCTTTTAAAAATCGTATTTATAAATTTGTACAAAAAAAATGGATTTTAAAAGGAAAATTATTGTTTCGGAACAAAATAATTTATTAGAATTTTTCTTTTAATTTCTCGTTTCGTTGATAATTTTAAGATAATTTTTATAAATTCATCGATGGAATCAAATATTTTGAAAATGTAAATACTTTTGGTGATAAAAACTTTTAAATTTATTATTTTTGAAAAAAAATCGTTTGGGTTTACAGCTTACTCATAAATATAACTTCCAAAATGAAAATGAACTGCGATATGTTAAAAATTATCCTTAGATTTAAATGATCAAAATTATTATTATTATTATTTATCGTGGATATATTTAAAATATTGATATTTATACAAACTTTTTTTATGTTGATTTTATATCCCTATTTGAAATTTTTATTTCGGCCTCATTGCATTTGATAAATTACGTTTTTTGGAAAATATTAAGCTGTTTACACATTTAAATTACTAAGAAATGTTTCATAAAGTGTGTGTATGTTTTCAAAATCTCTTACAGAGTAGTATTTTTTAGAGTCCATTTTTGTAATAAAATAATATTTTACATACCATATAAAGTATTGAATAACTGCAGTGGTCAATAGCAATCAAATATTAATAAGCAAATCCTAAATTTTCTAAAGAAATGCTAAAAATAAAGAATAAAAAAAAATAATAATAAATCATGAACATTTTTGACCTTTCCATCAAAATTTTAACAGGTCAACACTTGCATCTTTTTACGGTAAGAATTCCTTTATTATATTGTAAAATATTCTTGTGCAGTAAATATATCACTAAGTTTTCTTTTTCTTTGATTTTCAAATCAGAGGAACAATTATCAAAATTGATGACTTTTGCAGTATATAAATTTAAGAAAAGTGTTCCCTCATGAAGTATTCTTTTTTTTTTTCAGAAATCTTAAACTTAAAAAGGCAAAACTTGCTTTATTCTCGATTTATTAATTCATTCACAATAGTACCTACAGCTCTAATATTTTTATTTTACGTTTAAATAAGAATATAAAAATTTCATGTAAAAAATAGTTTATTCAAAATATAATTATGCATGAAAAAACAATGAAAAATTTTAATAACTCGTAAAAAGGTTCAACCATTTCGAGTATACCATGTCCCTTGAAAAAGCGTTGTTAATTTAAGTTAACTTCTATTTCAAATATAAAGAGGATTGTATTTTATGAAAAGAAAAAAAGTTGTGCGGCATTTTCCCGAATATAACGCGATATTTTTTTACTATTTCTTTCCCGCTAAAGAAAGGATTAAATTCATGTAATGTCATAGTCACATGATATATATATAATGATAAACACGTGTTTCGAACTAATTAGTCCACAAATTTATGTAACGTCATAGTCACATGATAAATGCAATGACGTGTTTTCAACCAATTATGCTCTTCGCTGTTGCCAACTTTTGCTTTTTGTAAAAACTTTCTTTCAAAATATACATATTTGTCAACAATGGGCTTAATTCATGAAGTCACATGATAAAAACAAACACTTGTTTTCCATTGAATTCAAAACAAACATTAAACTATTTGTACTTGTTCTATTTGTAAAACTCAGATAAAATTTCATATTTGGGTAAAGGTGTTTAAATGTTAGGGGGGAAAAATTTCTTCAAAAAGATTTTTTTAAATTTAAAAAAGTCGTATTTTATTCTTATACTTTTAAATAAAATGCATTTTGTATACATATGTACTTTTTAAGAGAAAGTTTCCGCAAAGAGCAAAACTTGGCAACACCGGAGAGCGTGAACTGATTAGATGGAAACACAAGATAGTTTTTATCGTGTGACTATGACGTCACATGAGTTTTTGAATTGATTGGCTAGAATCACGTGGCTTTCACTATCATATGACTATGACGTCACATGAATTAACCTCATAGTAACTCTCATAGGTAAACAAAATGCTCTTGATTTAAAATTACACGTAAGAATTTTTTTTTTTTTAATTTTAAAAAATTTGTTGAAGTATCAATATATACTTAAACATTTTTTACCCAATTATCAGATTTAATTTAAATCTTACTTATAGAACAATAAGTACAAGTATAATGTCAATTTTTAATTCAATGGAGAACACGTGGCTACATTTATCACGTGATCGCCGTGAATTTAACCTTATTGACTTCCATTAAATTTGAGGTGTAGGTAATGGAATATAACAACTTTTATTAGCACGCCCATACCTTATTACTTCCTTAATATAGCATAATTTTGTTTAGCGTTACTTATTTTTTTACTGTAGATTTTATGTTATTGTACTAAATAAATGTTTATCTGACATAATTTTATTTCCCTTGACTTACTTTATGAAAAATGAAATGGATCGTATTCGGGTTATTTTTTTTTTCTTTTTCTAAATGTATTCACAAAAAAAATTTGGTGTCGCATTATATTCAGGATAATAAGGTATCAGTAAAATAAATTCTGTCTTTAATTTTATTTCCAACTTCTTTATTACAGTGGATGAGACTAAGTTCCTTATTGTAAATATTTCAAACCGTGTAAAAACAGGAAGTATAAATTAATTTTTGAGGAAATGATTGTCACAAATATATACTGTGTTTCCATGTTTAAAAGTGCGTACACTGCTATTTTGTGTTTTCCAACAAAAATATCTTGAATGTCCCATCCTTATAGTAACAGAAGTTATTAATCATTATATATTGCATTTTTAAAACAAAATACTATTTAAACAGAAAACTTGTAATCATAATAGTTGCTGTTATTATGATATATATTACCAGAAATTCTCTCTCTAAGAAAAAGATTGGAAAAATTTCATTTTAATGAAATATTTTTTCACAAAATATTAAATATTGTATAAAGTTTCTAAAATTGGTCTTTCTATTACATACATTTTTTTTTTGTTTTCAGTATAATAAATTCTATAATATTATATTTAATGGCCATGAAAATATTTCTCCTAACTCATGAATGCCCGGAAGAAAATTATACATTGAATTTATATAAATATAAAAAGTAAATAAAAATGAAAAATTATCGAACGTGCGTCATTCAATCGCAACTAATTTTTAAGTTTAAAATAATATACCGTTAAAGCCGTCGTATAACGCGCACCTATACTTTCAAGCAGCATTTTTAGGTATATTCGCCGTATAGCACGTACCCTCTTTTTTACGAAGGTACTTGAAATGTGAGTGCGCAATGTTATTATGTTTTGAAGTCATTTATTCGAGGTATTACTCCAAGCTTTAGAAAAAAACACAGTATGCTTTTAGAACTACAACCCTTTAAGTTCATAAGGAGTGTATAACTTTTTTTTTTTTTAAATAAGCAGTATTTTGATATATGTAGAAGTCTCATTCTTTTTATGCTTATCTTTTTTTTTTATTATTATTATTTTTAAGCTCGCATTTTTAAACCCGGCGTATAACACGCACCCATAAATTTTGATCTTATTTTTTTGTGTTAAAAATGCGCGTTATACGGCGGATTTTATGGTAAGTACACAATTTTTTCAAAACTTCATCAATGTAATTTTTATCGCGCCATTTTCTGCAAGACTATTAAATCTTTTCTCTCTCTCTCTCTCTCTGTGTGTGTGTGGATACATTTTTAACAGAACACAAATTTACTTGTATTTCATTGAGCTAGGCTTCTCTCGAATCGGCGCAACACTTTAAAAAAAAACCATGGACAATCATCCATTGTTCCGGAAAGCCTTCAGACGTTATGTTCGTACGCATGGTTCCTCAACCATATTAACCTGTTCCATTATTTGGTCGTTTTCCTTTTGGAAATTTTTCCGAGAGAAATTTCTATAAATATGAAGATTTAGTTCATAGGAGCAATTTTCAGGAAACATTTATTTCTGTTTAGAAAATTTATATAAAACTTTTAATCTTCAGATATCGTATAAAATACTTATCAATGGTTTGACTAGCTAAGAAAATTTGTGTGGAAATTCGCGAGTTTGGTTATACTTCATCTAGTACTTTACATATCATTTTTCGCTTTGAAAAGACATTTGTAGGGAGAAAATTTTCTTTTATTTGTTGAATACAACTTCATATTAAAAGTATTATTGAAGTTTCAGTACCATTTACGTAAGATCCAACACTCTTATAAAAAAAAGTGCTCCTCTTTTTTTTAAAAAAAATTTCTCTTTAGCAGGTCAGAATACCTGGAGAGGTTGCTTAACGGTAGGATTATAACAGTAAAGATTGCATTAAAGTTAGAAATACATGAAGCAACTAGATATAAAACTCCTAATTTTGAATTATTGACTAGTGTCAAGGATTAAGACAGCGCTTCGTTTGGATATTTTTGTGAGGGAGGGAGGGGGTAAGCACAATACTTTACTGGAGTCACAGTAACTACAGAAATGAATAAGTAATGAAAATCTTGAAAAGGCTTTTAATACGAAAAAAGGAAAACATTTGTTCAACTTTAGATAGCAATATTTACCTATAACCAGTGGCGTTAAGTACACTCTAGGGCAGGGACATTAGGGGGCCTAATACTTGACTGACGCTAAGTACGTATTTGGGCTTAGGGCCCAAAACCTGAGTTTGCAGGCGGGTAGTAATATTCTCCGTTACGCCACTGCCTATAACTCATCAACCTGAAACGGTAGTCGTGGTAGCTTAATTGTCAAGATCCCACATTCGTGACAGTCAAGTCACAGGTTCAAGTCTCGATGCCGCTGAAGACACACCATGCAGAGGGGCTGATGCATGATAATTCTATAACTCTGTCATAGCTCAAAATCCTAACGTTGGTGTAATGTTGAAGTTTGGTGAGAGGGGTGCTGAATCAGGTGTCGCCACATCACTTGATCACGGTTCAAAATTACGAGGTCCGTCGTCAATAGTCCTCGCTTTGATTTAGAGTGCGACGTTAATAAACACTCTTTAACTTGACAGGAAAAGAAAATTTTTGTATTTATTTTCTTTCTTCTAATTTAAGAAACTGGTCTAATAGTTTTTACGTGCATTTTTGTCTTCTTATAAACTAATTTATCCAGAAAACAGTGTTAGGATGGGTGATCGGAACATTTTTAACGTCGCGATAACTTTAACTTTAAGAAACACTATTTTCAAGTTAATAAATTATTATAAGAACAATTGCGTTTATGAGGCTTTTTTTTTCTAGATTTCATCCTAACACACTATATCTATTATGAATTTTAAAAGACGAAATTTCCAGAAAGGTTGAATTATGTTTAACAAAACTTCACGATGTCCTTTGATTAACGTATACTCGCAGGTCGTGTCTTTAATTGCCAAATTTACTATTTAAAAGCTATTGCGTATATGTGATGAAGAATGAAAGCGATTATTTTTTGTACTCACAATGCGACATATAGCCTGCAGGTTCTTCGACAGAGCTATTAAATAATCTCCAACAGAAGTAAAATTTTTTAAAAATTCTAGGGGTTTTTTTTGGACACACACATAATTTGTCTACCTCAGAGGGGCTACTAACGAGGGTGACCCTTAAACTAGGATACCTCTTTTCTACATCCTTCACACAATGCCAGGGACTTAAGGCATGGGCCAACTGGGCCCAGGGCCTCGGCCGCAATGGGGGCCCCGTCTCGTTCTTGATAAGATCATGATTCGAATATTTTCAGCAATCAAATGTTATTCCCGGTTGTAGTCTCCGAAAAACTGGGAATTTCGGACGATATATCAACTGGCTACATGTGACGATCGTCGTCCACGTACAGGCCTAGGCCCATCACCATACATCATCATTAATCATTCAGTCAAAAGGCGGCAGTCGGTCGAGTCGGTTTGTATGATTGTAAGAATCTTAGATACCTCTTTTTTATATCCTTCACCTAATGCCAGGGATGTCTTCAGTGGCGTAGCGGAAAATATTAGCCCACCCCCTGCAAAGTCAGGTTTGGGGCCCCAAGCGGGACCTTACAAAGGTTATGTACTTGGCGTCAGTCAGACTTTGGGCCCTCCATAGTCTTGTCCCTCCCCCGCAATGCAGGGGTGTACGTTACGCCACTGGATGTCTTAACTCGTTCTTGACTCAGCCTTAATAAGAACATGATTCGAATAATTTCAAAAGTCAAATGATATTTTCGGTTGTATTCTCCGAAAAAACTGGGAATTTTGGACGATATGTCAATTGGCTATGTGTGACGATCATCGTCCATGTATATACATAGACCTACTACCATACACCTTTATTACTCTTTCTGTCAAAAGGTGGCAGTTGGTCAAGCCGGTGTGTACGATTGTACGTCATGCCCATTTATTTGTTTTGGGTTTTTGTTTGTACGCGTGTTTGACAACATATAGTGAAATTGCCTCCCTAGGGTGCCCTTCTCCTGGATTATTTGTGTGAGCTAGAGGTATAGGGTTAACAAAAGAACTAGACGTATCCATATTCTTAATATGGCTTTATTAAACGTTTAACAGATTAGATGATAATAATATATATGAGAGAATCTACGAGATGACAAAACACACAATATAAGTAATACCGAAACAACGTAACTCGGACCACTATCAATATCTAATCCGCCTAATCTCAATTCCAATCATATCACAAGTCCTAATATTAAATAGTCAATCCTACCTTGATCCGATCACCGATCTAATCATAAGGGAGTTGCGTCTTTACTCGAGTGCAGTGGTATGCACCTTGACCTAATGACTCTATCTTCGGGATAACCTCTGTTGGCTGTCACTTCACAATCGTATCACTCTCTATCATAACATTCCCAAAATTGCCATCTCACTTACTCAAACTTCTGATATTTAAAAGCTATCTAATTTGCATCTTATATTCACGTTTCACTTCTTGGGTTTTGGTTGGAAAAGACTTGCCATTAATCCTGGCCCCCAAAGAACCCAAAGGACATGTTAATGAAAAGACGCGTGAGCCCGTCACAATATGCTATGTATTGTCTACTTTTAAGGGTCATAGGTCAGACTTACATTTGAGTAGGGTCTAGGACTCAAGAAGTCTTAAGCCATTCCTGCATAATGCCATGTGAAAACTTTGATTTCATTTAACAAAGAGAATCACACTCCATTGGAAAAAGAATCAGCCTTCATTATCCCGTAAAAATTTCATTGATAGAATTAGAAATCGAACTCATGACACAATTTTTATTAGATTGCAGTTTTAATTCTCAATTGATAACGGCTTTACATGTGAAGAACAAAATAACGTTGCATGCATTTACAGAAGAATCTTGTGTGTGAATATCCACATATTAAGACAAAAGTAAACCATTTTTAATTTCATTTGTCTCAGTGAAACAATATAATCAAAGTTTTCAAGCATTTATTTCTATTCTTTTTAACTTCTGCAAAAGTCAGACAATAAATTAAAATTTTAAATTTCCTATTGTTTTATAGCTTTAATAAAAAAAAACATTTATTCAATTTTCTTTGATGAAAATTTTGATATTGATTAAGTTAATTAATTCCTTTCCCTCAGATCAGTAAGAAAATATAATAAATGTTGTATATTTTCTGCTCACAAAAGATATATTACTTCGGAACTCTAAGACGCCGATGAGCCGCTTATTAATTTTGAACATAAAATTAATTACGTATAATTTAATGAATTTTCAACTTTGCCGCAATTCACTCTTTAATTAGTTATAACAATACTTATCATGAACGTAATGACATGTTCTATGAATTACATGGAGATTATTTCAACATAAGATAAATTCTTTTTTCTGGAATTTCGATATTAATTCATTTCAATTTTTTTTTTTCTTCAATTTCATAACCTCAATCAATGAACAAATCTACATGTGATGAATCACGTGAAAAGTTTAAATATTTGATATATCGGGTTTATATATATAAAAATATTATTTACATTTTTTTGAAGGGGGAAAAAAGATGAACCACCCTTAAAAGTAATCCGATCATGTCGAAATTTCGCATGCAAAATTTTTGGTACAAAACACGTAAATGGTTATAGATACGTGAATGATTTAAGGCTGGTGAATATTAAATTCGATCATAGCACACACATGCGCTTCTTCATCGCTTCCAGATTCGTATCTGTCGAGGCTCAATGTTCTTTCGTTGCTGTAATGTGGTGGTTGGGAAATGATGGTGCCAACTCAGGTGTCCTCCTCGTCACTTAACCGAGATTCAAAATTACGAGGTC
>BMAV01014271.1:6204-19329 GCA_019973955.1 Trichonephila inaurata madagascariensis | reverse complement strand
GTCGCCAACAGCCTTCGTATTGTTTTATATAGTGTGGTGTAAATAAAATTCTCTCTCAATCACTAGATTTGTATAAAATAGGTAACGATTGCGGACGGTTTAGTTTTGCTCGTTGTTGGCATTGTTGTTTCTGGAAGACATAACAATAATGCTGTTACGATGCTGTCGAAGTCAAAGTGATCGCATAGTCAAAACGAGTCAAGATGGCTGTTTATACCGAGTAATAGGACACCTTCTGCACCACACGGATATGATTGTATAAAACAATGGCAACAATGCTTGCTGCTAGGAACTTATTCAGAGAATGAAGTTTTTTGAAAGCCCAGGTACACAACGTGAGTCGAAATTGAAAGATCGTGTGACAGGCTCGAACTACCCCCAACGGCAACATTATCAACCATTAGACATTCTATAATAGGGGAGGGGCGAACTTTTCCAGGGCACGGGCTACTTCTAATGTTTTTAAGGTATTGTGCTCCACCCATTTGTATAGGTGTGCCCCTTCTACAGTAATATTGTACGTTTTTTTAGCACTTATTTTCGACATAGTACCCATGTTTTTAAAATATGACATTTTACAGTTTTTACTACAAAAACCACAAGTAACACAAATTTGTCAAGCTGAATGCTTGAACAACTATGAGCGACTTCTAGACCGAATTGCGTGGACGTATTCGATGCAGCGAGCAGAGGACATACGTGAACCAATGAATCTGAAACCGATGAATGTACTTACATTTGTTCACTGCCGATTCTCGCCCTATCGTGGGGCATTACATCAACACAGGGCTGGCCGTAATATTCGCCGTTACGCCACTGCCTATAACTCAAGAACCTGAAACGGTAGTCGTGGTAGCTTAGTTGTCAAGATCCTGCATTCGTGACAGTTGAGACTCAGGTTCAAGTCTCGATGCCACTGAAGACACACCATGCAGAGGGGCTGATGCATGATTATAACTTTGTCATAGCTCAAAACCCTAACGTTGGCGTAGTGTTGAAGTTTGGTGAGTTGAGTTGAGTGTTTTATGGCGCGAGAGCCAGTTTTGGCTATACTGCGCCAAACATTCATAGGTCTGTGGTCTGGACAGGAAAAGCAGAAAAGGAGAAATTAGATGACAAGATGGAGGGTCGAAAATAGAGAAGGATCACTGGGGTACCCCGGGTTGTGACACCCGTGTTTACCAAAGATAGTAAACCCCTTGGGAAAAGGAAAAGATCACTTGTGTGTGTGTGTGCCTCGGGATTGTGACACCCGTACCCACCTAAAGAAGGTGAACCCCTGAGGGGGAAGTTTGGTGAGAGTTAACGGTTAATGTTGAGTTTGGCGACATTAATAAACACTCTTTAACTTAAAAGGAAAAGAAAATTTTTATATTTATTTTCTTCCTTCTACTTTAAAAAACTTATCTAATAGTTTTTATGTGCATTTTTGTCTTCTTATAAACTAATTTATCCAGAAAACAGTGTTAGGATGGGTGATCGGAACATTTTTAACGTCGATAACTTAAACTTTAAAAAACACTATTTTCAAGTTAATAATTATTATAAGAACAATTGCGTTTATGGGGCTTTTTTTTTCTAGATTTCATCCTAACACACTAGAACTATTATGAACTTTAAAAGACGAATTTTCTAGTAAGATTGAATTATGTTTAACAAAACTTCACGATGTCCTTTGATCAATGTATACTGGCAGGTCGTGTCTTTAATTACCAAATTTACTATTTAAAAGCAATTGCGTATATGTGACGAAGAATGAAAGCGATTATTTTTTGTACTCACAATGCTACATATAGCCTGCAGGTTCTTCGACAGAGCTATTAAATAATCTCCAACAGAAGTCAAATTTTTAAAAAATTCTGGGAGGTTTTTTATATAGAGAGAGAGACACACACCACATAATTGTCAACCTCAGAGGGGCTACTAACGAGGGTGACCCTTAAGCTGAGATAACTCTTTTTTACATCCTTCACACAATACCGGGGACGTCTTAAGGCATGGGCCAACTGGGGCCAGGGCCACAGCCACAATGGGGGCCTCGTATTGTTCTTGATAAGATCATGATTCGAATAATTTCAACAGTCAAATGTTATTCCCGGTTGTTTTCCCATGTTTTATCCACATTAACACAAGTGACACAAAATTGTCTAGCTGAATGCTTGAATAACTATGAGCGACTGCTGGACCTTATTGTGTGGATGTATTCGATGCAGCGAGCAGAGGACATACGTGAACCAATGAATCTGAAAACGATGAATGTACTTATATTTGTTCGCTGCCGATTCCCGCCCCATCGCGGGGCACATCAACATAGATCACAATACCTTGAAAGTGCGGGTTGTGGGATAATGTCTAAATAGCCAATCCCGTGCTATATCGCGGAAGAACTGATTATCAACCTTTTTTTATACCTTTCAGTCGGCATGTGGGAAAAAATTCCTTTCTACGACTCTCATCACAATGATCACAGCCCCCCCCCCACACACACACACCTACAGCGGCAGTGAATGTGTTAAGCGTCATCACTCGCTTCCAATAAAGATACTCGTGTCGTTTGCACGCTTATTGAATTATTTGCTTAAGTAAACATAGTCGCATCGAATGTGAAAAGTCGATTTTCCAATCTATCTGGTGTCAGTGTTCCATAAATACATTTTTTTTTAGTGTGAGTGTGTTAGTAAAGGCGGTGACCTCAAAATGTCTTGGCGGTCTACCGGTCGATCGCGATCGACTTAATGACTATCCCTGTTCTATAACCTCTTCCATACCACCCGTAGCATACCTTTCATCATATCGCAGCATTCGATTGTGACGTTTAAAATGTCTTTAACTCCCCAGAGTTATTTAGTGTTGTGTCATAATCAATCTACTGCCATCGGAATAGCATCGCATATATTTAAATGAATATAGCAACAATTTTTTTTGGAGCAAATGGTCAAAGGAACTGTCTGAGGATTGGCTGTAATTCCCAAAACGCGAGGGGGCAGAATTCTAAGGGGACCGAAAGCCTGACTGACGCCAAGTACGTATTAAATCAATTGGGGCCTAAAACATGACTTTGCGGGGGGCTTTAATATTCTCCGTTACGCCACTGGGCTAGGGTAAGGGGTCCCAATCAGCCCTTGTTTTACAAAAATATGTAACCATTACTCCTGGTGAGATGGTATGGAGTGGTATCTCTTACGACAGCAGATCATCCCAAGAAATCGTGAGTAAAACTTTAGCTGCTCAATACAACAATATGTTTATGACATTTTGTGGCTTGGTTGTATTTCCCTTCCAAGCATATCCTCTTGGGGCTGTTTTTCTACAACTTAACTCTGGTCCACCCATGTGCTGTTAATACACTTCATTGGTCAGCGAGATCTATTGGGCTCTCGTCAGTAGAATACACATATGGAACGAGGTAAATCATAAGATTCAAGTTCCTCAAAATGTCGCATTTTTAAAGTAATAATTGATGAAAGTGTGGTGAAATATAATTCAAAATGAGATTAGAAATCTTTATCACATTCCATAAACCAAGATATACAAACGTGCATAGACTCCTGGGGAGGTGGTTACCGATTACTGAGTATAACATTTATTGTGCAATTGTTAACTATTGATGGGTTCTACGGCTTGGAATTTTCAATTATTTCATTGCCTATTCATGAACTTTTTGCTTACACATGTGTGTTTAATTTCAATAAAGTTTTTATAGTGTCCTTTTTTCAAAAGAAACATTATGCTTTATTCTGATTAAAGTAATCAGAATAAAGCTGGTTTTCTTAGAAATCTCAATCCTTATAATTAAAATTTTCAACAAATCTATCAGTTATTTACTCTTCTCAGGAACTTTTCTACAGGTGAGGACAAGATTTTCGCTCCCAGGGTGTTCTACCTCAAAACTGGGGTGGAACCTAGCCAAATCGTACTGTCACCTGTATGGTACTCAAAGCTACGGCTAACGACAGGTGTAAATCTCTAGCCCTTTGCCGCAATGAATTTTGTGGGACTCAATCTGACACCCAAAGAACATTAAATTATTTCTATTTTATACATTGTGGTGTTTTTCTCTTGTGATTCAATTTTTCATCTCCCTATTTTTAAAGTATTTCTGGACACATTTCAAGTTATTCTCTCTTTTAACTCATTTTATGATAGGCATAAATCTTGAACTGGTTTTATTAGGTGCTCCACTCGCCGAGTGCAATAGAATTCTGAGCGTTTCATTCAAGCAGTGCAACCTTTAGCCCCCCCCCCTTTGCGGGTGAACGAAAATATCTTCGATATCCCCTTTCACCCTCAGTAGAGTTATCTCGTATCTTTGAACTAGTCTCCGTTCATTTGTAGCGTTGATCAGCCGTCTTGGGAACTTCGTTTCTTGTAGCCCGAAAATGTCAGAACGTAAGTGCTTGATCATCAAAGAAAAATTTAATTCTTCAGGAAGTGGATAAAGGGGTCAAGAAACTTTCCTTGCAGTTTTTCTTTCTTTCTCTCTCTCTCTCTCTCTTTTTTTCCTTGATAGGTAAGATATATCAAATAAATATATACTAATTTAGAAAAGACGTGAATAATTAATTTTTAATGTATAGTGTTGATGAATTAAAAAATTTTTTATGTGGTTTATAAAGAAAATTGAAAGATGAACCTCTATATAACGAATTTTCCTTATAACGAACTTTTTTTCGGGATTTAGCGACTATTATACAGAGGTCCGACTGTATATTCAATTTTTTGGTGTAACTGTAATTCATTCTTAAATACAATTAAAATAAAATTATTAAATCAAAACACTAAAATATAAGCAATCAATGTCCTCTCCGCTCTGCGGGTTGCGGTGAAATAGTCAAACGTTAACCGGTCCGGGGCCATAAAAAGGCTGTGTAGTGTTTATTTTAAGGAGCTGAATTTTTCCATAATAGCGTTCGATATAGGGAGGGGGACATTTTTAAAAAATTACTGTGAAAATTCTAACTCAGATTTGTAAAAACTATAAAAACCTTATTCATCTGATTTCTAGAAATGGAAAAAAATACAGTAGACAGTTGTATCTATATCAAAGGATATTTATAAATTAAATTGATACACGTTTTTAAATAAGGTAGAGATAATAACTAGGGCATCGTAAACAAACATCATTATGCTACAATATCACTAGGTTATCTTGAGGTACAATAGTCGATGGAACAAATATCAAGGTCATTTGCTCTCCGAGTGATTGATTTTGTTAACGTCGCACTTTTAAGTGACGTGAAAACTATTGGGGCCAGATTTCCGTTTACTCTCAGATTTAATGTATTAGTCAAACTGAAAAATAAAGAAAATTTATCATCCAAAGATATAAAATAAATGTAATTTTTTTGTTTGTTAAGAATACAAAAAGAAGGGAAAGAAAGCGTATAAATAAGTTATTTTCTTAAGAGTTATATGAAACATTTTGCAAAGAGCAATATTAACGATCAAGAGAACATTGTGAGTGTGTGTGTGTGTATGCGCGTGTGAGCGTGTATGTGTGCGCGTGTGTGTGCACGTGTATGTATGTGCGCGTGTATGTGTGCGCGTGTGTGTGCATGTGTATGTGTGCGCGCGTGTATGTTTTCGCATGCATGTGTTATATAAACAAGGCCGACTCTAGGCGTTTTGCCGCCCCGGACAAAAATGGAAATTGCCGCCTTCTCTCTAAGGCAAGAAATTATGCCTAAAAAAGATAAATTGTTCACATAGATACACACCTATAAAACTAGAATAATTCTTGGGAACAAAAAGGCAGTAAAACAATAGGTTGCCTTAAAAAATACAAAATAAACCGAAATTAAGAACATAATTAACTGTTATTATTTAAAACGTGTAAAATTTAAGAGAAGGAATAGCCCATTTCAGCAGGCCAATTTCTTCAAAAAGGAGTCTACTGATGGTGAGGTTCACAAGCATATATTTTAACTTATAGTAACTACATTCAAGACAAACAAAACCTTTCCTCTATCTACCAATAGTTCTTATTACCCCTGTCCCTTTTTGGATAGCTGTCATCAGACATTGTATGGGTGAAAGGAATGTCTGTTGTGACCCCACTTCGGTATGGGGAGAATGTTGCTATCAAAAGATGTGTAAACATGTCAAATTTCATGATTTAACATATACTTCTGCAGCGAACTCTAAAAGTTTCAACATAAAAGAAAACTGACATTAAACACGCATACAAAATAAGGAAATAAGATACGTGAAATGAAGTACCAAATTCACAAAAAATAATATTTCAGGAAATATATCGAGTTTTTTGTAACAAATATATATATATATATATATATATATATATATATATTTAAAATTCGGGGTCCAAATGCCGCCCTTAAAATTTTCCTCCCCGGGCAGGGGTCCGGTTTGTCCGGCCCTAGAGCCGCCCCTGTATATAAACACCTCGTGAATTTAAACTTTAATAAAACGTTAAACAATATTGTTACGTTGATCGGGGTTTGAGGATTTTATGCAAATCAGTCGCAATTGTCGAGAAAACCATTCCTCGAAAAACAGGATTCAGCAGCAATATTCGCAGAATAAATCTCGGAAGGTCTTCACATTTTCAACATCACTCAGACACAATTATCAGTGTAAAATACAAGTATGTAAAATATTATTCACAAACACCGCTCGTCCTATTCAACAGCCGAGCTAATCGGTAATCACAGTCAAGGCAAGACTACTAATCGCTAGTCAAAGTAATACTAACTAATCGCTAGTCAAAGCAACACTAACTAATAGCTGATCAAAACAAGACCAACTCATTTTCGGGGAGCATCTCTCTATTTATAGACCTCGCGGATCTTTCGAGAAAGATCCGCTTGCGTCATAGGTCTTGAAATTAGGGTATTTCTCCACAAATTTGGAGAAGAATCTAGAGGGTCCCGAACTCGCCAAAAATAGCCTCCAAAATGGTAACTAAGTTCCCACTAAATCGTCATTATAACGTAAGGGACGGCGTTACTTGCGAATATTACAATTTTAACATAAAATAAATATAACATAGAGTAATATAAAAATGCATTACACATTCAAATACAAATTATTTATACTGTTTTACACAGAATTCTAAACAATATATTTCAATGTCAAACAATCAAATTTGTTCCTCTTGCTCTGATTACCAACAGCTACCCTGTACGATTCAGTTTCCGTGTGGTAAGTCTTCTAGAACTGTTGATCTCAACAAATAATTTTCCTGCAATCCAGTGTCTTATACGAAAATTTTTAATTGGCATATCTTTTGTCCTAAAAATATGTCAAGAGACGAACCAAATTACTAAAAAACTGTTCTCGAGATAAACCTGGCAGCCTCAAAACAGTCGTAAAATCCTCAATAATTTTATTCTACGTCAGCTCTGTTTAAAAAAAAAAAAAAAAATCAGGTATACATTAAAATTTCTGTAATACTTCAGTCGATTGATAACAATTGCTTAATTTTTGTACCAGCTTTAAATATTATGAAATAAAATGAGCAATTTAAAAAAAAAATTTGAATCGTTATAGATTCGACTTGTTTTTAATGAAATAATGCTTTATAGAGCAATATTTATTTTTAAAAATTCTTTTTAAAAATTTCACTTTACTGTTATATTGAACACTTAGGAAGTGTAACTTTTGCTAAATTAGAATAATAACAGTATAGTTGTGTGTGTGTTTTTCTAATGCACTCTTTAAAGATAATAATACATTGAGATATATATATATATATATATATATATATGATTTTATTTTGCTTATTAATTTCCTGAATTACCTCTCAATTTGCCACCCCACCCAATATGGTGGTTATGACACTCGGCTTGTAATCGAGTGGGTTCGGGTTCGAATCCCAAGTAAGGCATGGATGTATCTTCGGGGAAAGAAATCGGACTTTCGCCTGAAATGGATTCCCGTCTCGAGGGAAAGCAGCGTACCTCTTTTGATTTTTGCTAGGATCATCGTTTGTAATAAAATCTGTATTCTTCTGTGATTGTGTTATTTGTGTTTCTGTTCATCTATATCTCACGTCTTTCGTATGTATCCCAGTAATAAACACACGACTACAACAATCTCACAATTTGTAAAATAATTATAAAAATGTATATTTAAATGGCAAAAATATACTAATTATTCTGGTTTTACTTTCTAGCCAGAGCAGCCAAAGTTCAGTGGAAGAAGTTACGAGACAACTTCCGAGAAGCTCTGAAAAGACAGAAGGACTCGAAGTATGCCGGAAGAACGTGGCGCTATCAGAGACAAATGCAGTTCCTCGTTCCATTCATGCAGAGTAAAAATCAGGATTTCAATGTGGATGCCGACAGAAACTCTTCATCCGAAAACGCAGAAGCTACTCCGAATGCTGACGATAAGAAACACAATTTCCTGTGTTCCTTCGAGAACGACGCGAACGATTCCGCATCGTCTTCGGTCAAGAAAAAGCGGAGGATATCCGAAGATCAAAAAGATGATTTAGAACTCAGCAGATCGTCCATAGTGTCTGGTAATGCGCTGCTGGACTTTTTTTCGAGTATGTATAACACAACGGAGGAGTTGCCACCGCATTTGCAACTGCAAGTTAAAAGGAAGATATTTGAAGTAGTTGCAGAAGCGGAAGAAACTGCTTTGATGATGCAACAGCAAGAATATGATGCAGAATATTTTATGCCATAACATTTTCTGAGCTTTTGTCTGTGTTGTATGTAAATAAAATTTTATTTTTACGTAAGTTCCTATTTGTAGCACAATAATTTTACATCAGTACAATTTACTGTTATTATTTGTAATAAAATAAAAAATGTAATGATATGTTTAGAAGAGTCGAGAATTTGTTTGAATTTTGGCACTTTAAAGCAACAGAAGTATTGTGTCTATTAACTAAAGCAGGGGTGTCAAACTCGAGGCCCGCGGGCCACATGTGGCCCACAACGGGCATTTTTGTGGCCCGGCAAGTATATTAGCACTCAAAAATACACAATAAAATATCAAAATTTCTCCCGAAATAGGAAAGGTAGTAGCAGAGAAGAGATGTCAAGTGTCAGAACGCGTAAGCATTAAATTTTTCTTGTTATTTTATTTATGTTTATATTATAATGTATTATTCGAGATAAACTTAACGTTTCTATGAATATTGATTTTTTTTTTTTTTTTTTTGCCCACCGAAACTTAAACCGTGTTTGCTTGGTCCAAGTTAGCCTTTGAGTTTGACACCCTTGAACTAAGGTCTTGAGAAAACCAGGGGCGTAGCTACCGCCCTATTAGACATATCAATGATACGGGGCCCCCAAACTTCAAAAATTTCAAAATGTGCAAGCAAACGATCGTAAAATGTTAAGGGGCTCCCAAAGAATTTAGATACAGGGCCCATTCGAGACTAGCTAAGCCAGTGGAGGAAACTGACATACGATACAGTACTGTTGCTGAGTGTTGTTATTTTCACGTAATTGTTTTAACCCTCTAAGCGGTCTGCACTTCAAGTCTTGCCATTCTGGAGATGCTTCAAAAATGCACCGCACATATATTTTTACTTTCAGGTGGGGTTCTCAAAAGCGGTTGAGCCGTATTTTTAAGAATGCGACTCGGCCGCTTTTGGGAATCTTGCTTGAAAGCAGAAAAAGCATCTCTGGAATGGCGGAATTTTACGTGCAAACCGCTTGGAGGGTTAAGGGGAATTCAACTTATACATTTTCATGGAATTAGAAATTTCTCTACTCTACACTTAAGGAAAGTTTTGTGTCCTTCCTAATTTTAAATTAAAAGAATAGTTAATTTACAATGTTCAAGAGTAAATATATTGAATGTTTCACTTATTTATTGCGAAATAATACAAAACAAAATTGAAAACTGAATTTGAAAAACATTGTAATTCAAGTTTTTCACTGGTAATTTCTTCCTGGTTGCTTCGTGGGCGCGATATCCTAGTGGTTAGTGGCCGCGGTAGCCGAGTGGTATAGGTATCGGATCGTGGCATGCCTTGTCACGAGTTCGAGCCCAGTACCACTAAAGACCCGCCGTGTAGGGCAGAGATGCACGTTAAATCTGTCGAGAGCTGAAACGTCCTCCCGTTGGTGTGGTGTGGTATTTAGGAGAGGGGGGTGCCAGCTCAGGTGTCGTCCTCATCACTTGACCATGGTTCAAAATTACGTGGTTCGTCACCAAAAGCCCTCGTGTACCTGAACAGTGCGACGTTAATATTCAATCAATCAATCCTAGTGGTCATGGTCATCGACAAGTAGCCAGGGAGTCCTTAGTATCACTGAAGAATCACTGTGCAGTGGCGCTGATGCACGTTTAATTTGCAGAAGCTCAATGTCCTACCGTTGACATGTGGAAGTTCTGCGAGAGGGCTGCCAGCTTAGGTGGCGTGCTCGTCACTTCACCGATGCTCAAAATAAAAAACTCACTCACCAAAGTTCTGGCCTTTTGTGAAACCTGCATCCTATACACATTCGCTTTTATTCCTGTAAAGTTATACCAATATTTTCAATTAGAATAAAAAAATGGAAGAGCATTTGTGTGTGTTAAACATTATTAATATTGGTATATTAGTTACTTTTCACAACTTGTGTGTAACACAATTTTCTTTTCAAATTTCAGAAATTATAATGATTTCTCATAATTAAATTTGGTTATGATGTTTTATCCATGTTACCTTTATTTTCTTTACTTTTATTTTATGTGAGCTACAATTATATTTGTAATTATATTCTTATAATTGATTGAATATTAACGTCGCACTGTTCAGCTACACGAGGTTTTTTGGCGACAGACCACATAATTTTGAACCATGGTCAAGTGACGTGGACGACACCTGAGCTGGCACCCCCTCTCTTAACTACCACACCACACCAACGGGAAGACGTTTGAGCTCTCGACAGATTTAACGTGCATCGCTGCCCTACACGGCGGGTCTTTAGGGGTACTGGGCTCGAACTCGTGACAAAGCAAGCCACGATCCGATACCTAAACCACTCGGCAACCGCGGCCACCATATTCTTATAATCAAATACCTTTAGAAAGACATAAAAAAGAAGAGACATTGTCAAAGAATTAAATTTTTTGTCACTTAAAATGTATAATTCTAAATACAAATATTTATGCTCAGTTGATATTTTATATATATAAGTATGGCACCCCCACCATGACATTAACTTATTTGAATTTATCTTAACATTTCGCTTTTTCAAATAGAATAAGAGAAACGAAACGAAAGAGCATTTTCAAAAAACATTGAATGGGGATACATTGGTAATAGTATTTGAGAATAATTACGAGATAGGGAATGCAATGAAACATTTTAGATCTAGTACAAGTCTTTCAAATTTAATTGAAGTATTTAACTTTTTTTTTAAACTTTGAATGTCGAAATATATTATTTAATTACTAGAAAAAGGGGAGATTAATTTTATTTTAAGTATGTAATCTCCAACTTGATGGATGACACTAAATTTTTAAGTGTACAAAATTAAAAGAAAAATTATATGCGTTAGAAATTAAAATATTTCCTTTAGGCTTTAGTATAAATATCTGTTTAATTAGCAAGGTTCGTATAATTATTTCGTGAAACTTTTCTGGATCCAATTTAATTGTCTCATCCTTCTTCATACCAAAATTTTATGTTTTTTTCAAATTCGGCTAAGTTTCTAATTATTCTAAGGAAGAAAACGAAATGGGGAAAACCCCTAAAAAAAAATTCGAAAATAACTTGCGTCGGCCGGGAGTCGAACCCGGGTCAACTGCTTGGAAGGCAGCTATGCTAACCGTTATACCACCGACGCTTCGACCTTCAATGTTCTACACTAAAACATAAAGTATTTTCTTGAGATTATATTCATTAAGAATATTTTGATTTTAATAAAGTAGAAAGCCTTTTTGAAAAATATTTTTCATTAAAATTATATTTTTGTTGTAATCAATGCAATACTGATATTTATAACTGCAGAATACAAACGATAAACCATTCTAGACAAGCTTTTAAATATCTATCTTCGTGCTGCCATCTAGTATGAATTTTAACTACAATTTGTTTTTATTGAAAATTATACTTATTCATTATAATTATTTTTATGCACCCCTTAAGTACTGAAATTCGAATTAAATTGTGCAAAACAATACAAATAAAAGAACTCAAGATTTCAATTTTTCTTACAAGTTTGAAATTTTATATTATAATAACAACTAACTTTAATTAATATTTTGTAGAAAGCATGTATTAAATATATATCATTAGATATTTTGACCTGTGAAATGGTTGTCAAAAATGATAACAAAATCAAGACTTACTTTATATAGTACATTAATAGTTAGTTTGATAGTTCTTTTCAAGAGAATATTCAGAACTAGTAGAAAACATTAATTTACAACAGGAGTAAAAACAATCAATAAAAATTCAAAATCAATAAATCGTTTTAATTAAACTATGGTTAGATCAGCTTTCAAAACACGTTGAAAATTTATTTTTAATTATGTATGTTACATGAAACTGTTATATTATGTTTGCTAAATAAATTCGCAGTATAATTATTTTACGAATGCTTATCAGTTCTTGATAATTTTTTTTTTTTCTAAATAATTCATGAAGCTTTAAATGAATTTAAAACTTATAGAGTGAATATAATTTTCTAAATAATAATGTATATACTCGTATGTATATGTATTCAAAATTAAATTAAAATTGGAAAAGAAAAAGGAAATTCTATATAGCTAAGTTTGCGTGAATAATCTGATAAACAATATAATTAAAATTATACATTGTACACAAAAATTTACCTTTGCTAAATTTACCTTGAAAATTTGATCTTCTTATTCACTAGTATTTTTTAAATTAATGTTTAACACAATATTTTTTTTATTTAAAAACTTTAAAGAATTAGTTTCACGCAGGACAGTTTTCGAATTGTCATGGACTCTCTGAATAATGACTACGGAAATTATTCAGCAAAATTAGTAGAGATTTTTTTTATCAAAAATTATATTTAAATAACAATAAAAAAAATTTAACTGTTTATAAAGTGTTTTAATAATTTTAAAAAAAAGTATTTCAAAATTTTTATTATATTTTTGCCTGCAGATGGCGCCGCAAGACAGACATATAGTTAATAGGATAAAACATATATAAAAACAGTAAAAAAAAAAAAAAAAAAA